>JAPQRN010022180.1:14384-24536 GCA_037367275.1 Coranthus polyacanthus | reverse complement strand
ACACACACACACACACACACACACACACACACACACACACACACACACACACACACACACACACACACACAGTCTTTCTCCTCTCAGTCCAAATCAAAGGACTAAAGAGAGATGATATGACCCCGTTTTGGAAAAGTGAAGCCACTTTTTTCAAGCTTCCGCGTTGAGCCACGGAGTAGAGCAGTAGAGTCACATCTGACTGAATCTTAACGCCGATCACAGATACCTGTACCTGTCTGACAACACCTGTGATTAGACAAAACCTCCTGTCATGTGGTACATTTTCTACAGCCAGGAGTAGATGCATGAGTCGCTTTCACTCGGATCCCTTGAATGACAATATGTTGAAAGGGATTTAAGGACTCTATGCCGAGTGATGCCAAAAAACTATGGCGCACTGAAACGTTAAGTTCTAATACAGACTCCATGGTTACATAGTGCAACAATGAAACACAATGAAGCCCGCACTGCAGTAACAGTGGATGCAAAACCAAACCTTTGTAGTCTGTAGCCTGTATGTTTACATTTAAGTTATCTTGGAGACTTATTTTAGGTCACACAATACTGGGTATTTCCCACCAGGCCACTGATAGATTTATCTGCAGGAAAACTTGCACATGATACTGATTAAAAGTCAGCCTTAAAATCAAATAGCCCATAGCTGCAGGTCCAATTTTAATAATTAAGATAACTTCGTTGCAGAAGTATGTCCTGCTCTTTCAGTATTCTATGGTCATGCATAGAGAGAAATGAAAATCCAGTCCATATGTGCTCTGAATTGAAATGACAGTCAATACAAGGAGTGATTAGCTTCTCTTTAGGAGCTCCTCCCTTTTTCTATTGAAGCGCACGGCGAAGGAAGCCTGTGCTCTGCCGCAAATGTACACACGTGTAGGACTGTGTGCAGAGGGAGACAAGTTGGGGCATTTGCATAAAGTCAAACAATAGAGAAACTCTCATGAAAACACAAGGAAAATATTCATATTCATAGCAGTTCAAAATGAAAAAAAATGTCCTCTGCATTTGATCCTTTCCTTAAACAAACATCCTGTGGCGCAGACACACTCAGGTAACACAAAAGCAAAGACTGACCTTCTGAAAGCTCTAGAGCCCTGCAGTCCTTCGTCCTCGTCTCCATCCCCTCATTCCTACCCGCTCTCTCTCTCCCTCCCTCTCTCTCTCTCCCTCTCTCTCTCTGCCTCAGCTAATGATCAGCCAGTGTGAAGACTGCCAAGAATGTAAGTCTGCCATGGTTGACCTTCCTTTCGCCTCTCCTCTCTGTTTATGTGGATGTGTTAGAATGACTGCACTCCCCCTCATCCCTCTGTCCACTGTTGGTGTTATTCATTCAGCAGAAGCTGCGGCCCTGCTGCAGCTGTATAATTGACCCTGCTGCTGGAACCATGTGGGAACAATCACAATCGGATGCCTCGTATTGTTGCAAAGTGAAAGAAAAAAGGGCTGAAACTATGGAATCACTTTCTTTTACCAGAATCAAACTAAATATTGTATAAATGGTTTCATGCTGCATTAACAGAGGTGTTGTGAAAAAGATTTTGTTACAGGAGAACTTTAATCAAGCTAACTCAATATGTTGGTACCTACAGTGATAGTTATAAGGGTGTCAATTTTTGCACTGGATTTTGCCTCTCAGGCCCAAAGACTGCCCCTTAGGGAATTTCAAAAAAAGTAATAAAGCTTTGTTTCAATCGTATTTTAATGACTTAATAAGATACTCCAGTGAATACTGAGCTAGATTTAACCAAGCTGAAACAAAAATCTCAGCAGGGGAACAAGACTGTTTTCTTTATTTTAAGAATGAGGCCACTTGAAGCTCTTAATTTAAGACTTTTAAGTCTATGTTAAATAACTGTTTTTCATTTTTGCTTCAGTTTTGGCATTTTTCTCTAGTTTTGAGACCCATAGTCTTTCATTAAATCTAGAAAATCAGAAATGTAGCCAAGTAACATTGACTTATCCCTTTGGTTTTTTTAATGCTAGACAATTTGGTAGATATAAGAATATTGTTCATCTTTCTAGTAGTTTGCAGCGTCCTCTCCTCTGCATATTTTAGTCTAGTCTAGTCTGTCTAGTCTAGTCTGGTCTAAATGCAATGCAAATGCAATATTTTTTTTTAGGATTCTGGTGGTTTCACAGTATATCACTTTTTGTTCTACTGCCACACGGAATTAAAAAAAAAAAGTATATAGTGAAAGCTTTGAGCACTTTGCTCAGCCCATACAATACATGAAGGAATCACTATGTAAGTTGCAGAATGTAAACATACATTATTGTGTACTTTAACTTCACTTAGTGTAAATTCGAAATGCATCAGTCATCTAGTTTCTGTGTTTCGAAAACACAACCTAAACTACGAGTTCAAACATGGCTAAAACGTAACCCTGAGCCTTAAACAGTTTTGCTTGGGAGATGGTGGATTCTGCAAAGACAGTATATTGAAATAAAACTAAAAGTAAATCACAATACATGTCTCTTTTTAGTGTTAAATTCAACCTTGTAGGTGCCAAGGTAACATCATTTCTTTCGCTTTAAACCCACAGTATGTAGCACTTCTGGATTAAAATATCTCTATGTTAGTCTATATTTTCTTGACTTGTACTTACATTTTAACATTTCCAACGATGAAATACGTAATTTATTCAAAGTAATGGTACGTTTTATTTGGTCACCTGTTGATGTTAAGTTAACATAACACTGAATGATACTTGCATCAGTTCCACTAGAATGAAATCATAAAACATAAATATACATCACTAAACACATTGTGAATGAAGCTGTAAGTTATTTAATTGAGTTACAGTACTGTGCAAAAGCCTTGGGCCACTATTAGTTTTGTTGTTTTAGCAAGGTTTTAATGACAATATATATGTATTTTTCAGTCTCTGTATCAATATATGCACAACCGGAATATACAGGAAACACGTAAACAGCATTAAAAACTTGGTATAATAAACCACAAGATTACTTAAGAAAACTTTAAGATGGACGACCCAAGAGACGTCAAGATGTATTAAATGCAAATGGAGGTCACACTAATTACTGACCTTTTTGCCTGTAGAAGTCGTTTAGTTCTGATTTGTGTGTGTGTTTAATACTGTGCACATCTCCTGCATTTTCTTGTTGAATCTTAATAACACGACTGAGAAATAGATGTATGTACCTGTAAGCATATGCAATAAATGCAGGCTCATGCCATCTCTGTAAAAACAACAAAGCCAAAGACGGCCTAAGACATCTGCACAGTGCTGTACCTCTTATTGAAATGCTCTGAGTGACGAAGTGCAGTGCATATGTTTTGAGTTTTTTTATTGTGTAAAAAAAGAAGTGGTGGATCTGCAATGACACACCAAGTGGCAGAAAATACATACTGTGTGTTTAATGACTATGTTTTAAAGGTAAGATCCAAATCCACATCCATTATTTTGGTAAAGAATAGGAATTGACCGTTTGAAAAAAAAAAAAAACCTACGTGTGTGTCTGTAACCTCTGCATTTGTCCCAAAGCTGAAGTTCTGCCAATAACTCCTGCTATGAATTTGAAAACACCCACACAACTGCATGGTAAGAAACGGTAGTTAAAGAAATGAACACAGAGTGTACAAGGTCTTTCCATCTCCTAACAGGTTCCTCCCCAGCAGCCTTTCACTGCATGAATTCACAGCGGCAGACAGCTCTCTGCAGAAATGAAAGGCTGTAAATCAACAGTAAATCTGCGAGAGGCCGTTTTTGCTCTTGGAAACCTCCACTGTGTAAACTTACATATACTTCATGACTAATGCTGCTTTTTTCTGGAGGGTTTTAGTCTTTTTGGCCATAATAGCCTTGCTTTTACTACCAAATATGCAAATCTACATTTTCTACATACATATTCTCCAAATACTATAAATCATTTCTGTGTCTCTTTGCTTCCCATTTGCACATCCTGCACATAAAGTCTCATAGAGCATAAACTGCAAACATCTGTTAGCTCATAAATCTGTCAGAGTTCAACCCAAAACTGTTCTTTACAAGCTCATGGGTTGTATTTTAGTGTGTCCTCCTTTTACTGTCCACAAAATCATTATATTTCAAATGATGTTCGGTGTTGTGCTTTGTTGCTGACAACACTCTCTGTCCCTGCTGCTTTCAATGATGTGGAACACAAAAAAGGAGCTCAACGTCTTGCCAAAAATGAGCTGCCAACCATAATGAAACAACCCTCGACAGAATTGTATGATGTTATATTACTTTTGATGTAAAAACAAAAGTGACAGCAGAGAAAGCAAATTAAGTCTCATGTAAAATGGATCGTTCAGCTCTAGTAACTGTAAAGCTTCCTGAATACAACAGATTCTTCTATATGGAGGGAAATGAATACTGATATCTCCTGCATGCAATGAGCTGGATTGTGTACAGACAATGACTAATGTGAGGAGGGGTCTGGAGGGTCACTGTATGCTGCATGATTGATGAAGGTGATTTAAAACCACTAAATTTCTGCACAAACTTTGAAATGTGGTGAAAAACCTCCATATATCTTTATCTGGTAGTATGCTAGTATTGGCTCATAATCAAGCTCTGATAAAAGATCTTTTACCAAAAGCTTAACATCATTCAAATCCTATTTGACAGTAATAAAAGGATAAAAAGAGCTAGAGAGGCTTTTTTGTGGTCACTGATTCAGAAACATAACCCTTGTAAAACTGTGTCAAAATGTATTTGTATTACGGGCAAATACATTTTTACCTCAGGAGAAACTTAGGTTAGTTATTTCAAGGGGGTATAAAGAGCCTGAGCTTGTGTGGGAGGTTCAGAGATGTCACCTCTACATATAGCGTCGGCTCCAGAAATTAACTTCTCGATGCGGGATGGACTCTCTCACGGGAGTTGTCTAGTGTTAGCAGTCACAGACGGTTGAGGGAACACTCAAGAATCCCTGGTTGGCTGTTGCACATTTGTAGTTTCTAACGGAAGACGTGTCTGGAGAGTGGTTAGATGGAGTGTTTCCTGAATTAGTGCAGAAACAGTCCAACAGCACTGGAAAAATGTCAATAGTGGTCCATTTTTGAAGGGGATTAAAACGACTGGAGATTGGGCATCACTTGTAATCGTTTGGTGATCTCTTGCGGTTGTATCAATAAGTGCATGTTATAATAAGATGTTCGTCTGGTGATGTCGTAAACAGGAGCAAAACTTAGAAGGAATCGCCTGGGGTCGGATAATCACTAACTCACTGGAGACCAGTGTTTGTGTCCCATTTAATGCTGTGTTTATTTTTGTGACGTTCTATGTGTAAAACTCTTATTTCAGCCCTAACCTTGTAATCTTTTCCTAATCCTAACCAAGTTGGTTTTGTGCCTAAAACTAACCAAACTTAAGCAATGACATTGCCACAGGGTAAATGCAACTCTTATGTAGTAGTTTTAACATTATCAATAATATTTAGTGTCTGCAAATTTCATGCAAATGTCATTTTAAGGTTTATGTTGTTTCAATGTTATTGCTAACGTTTGGTTATGTTAAGGTATGAAAGCTTTGTTAAGGTCAGAGGATCTCTGTCAAACTGTTAAGTATAAAAGAAACAAGCACAAAATCAACAGCATAGTATTTAGGTTTTGGTATTTATGAGGTTTGAATTAAGTGATACTGTTTACTGCTGTTTTAATGTTGATATATAAACTGTATATCAGGATTGAGCCCATAACTTTCATCCCACCTCCTGCAACAAAGAGAATTGAAATGCTTAGATCAAAGCAGATGGCCTTGATCTGTATTTTGTGCCCACTCTACAGGAAGGCAGCAGACAGCACGACATCACATCATGCTGAAATGTACTGGAGTGAACCCGGCCAAGGACTCCATGTCTTTCCAAAGCCGTTTTTACATATGAATTCTGAACATTGTCCAGAGTTGCCGTTGTACACACACAACTTTGACAATGAGCAGTGGAGAGGTCATTTTTGCATTTCCCTGATTATGTTTCAGTGTTATGTCTTGTGAAACCTGTCCTATCATGAAATGTTACACGATGGTAAAAACCAAAGCCAAAACCTCTGTCAGAGACCATCTTTCTTTGGTGGCATACCACACTGAGTGAGTATAGAACAATCAGCGGTCGACTCAAGTGTTTAATTTCCTTGACAAAAGAGGAAAACCCAACAACAGCATAGCATCCTGTCAAGCTGAAGTACACTGGAATAAACCCTGTCAAGGACTCCGTGTCTGTCCAAAGCCATTCTTCCAGGGAATCAACTCTATCAAAAGAGCAGATGTCATTTTCGCATGTCCCCTGAGTACGTTTGAGTATGTGTTACATCTGCTGAAATAAACACAAAGACGTTACAGGATGGTAAAAAACACTTGAACTGCATTGGAAAGAGGCCATTGTTGGACCACAAAGAGCAAGTGGAGACCAATAAGCAGCCTCTTTGGTGTAGGATTGTATGTAGGTAGTATGTGGCTTTGAATTTCATTCGCCTGCTGAAAGTGGAACAAATTCAGAAGACACTAGATGTGCACACAGGTGCAGGTGCCAGGTGGTGTTCCACTGCATGGATGGTACAAACACCACAACGGATGGTCTTCTGTTGTAGTGTAAGGGGTTGTAGACCACAATCTTATTTACATAATACATGTTAAATATTAGCTCCATTATAATTGTAGCTATATATTAATTGTCAGATTGTGGTATGTTTTGCTCATGGTCGTTTTCTGGTGTCTGGTGTCCTGGTCGAACAAATGACAGGAGAGTAATTGGTAATACTTACTTAAAATAAAGATTTTCCAGATGGCTGAAGAAAAGGATGGTGACTTGTTTCCCCATGAGGTATGTGCTTGTGTGTTTTGTCTTTTTACAGCAGCACATCTATCTTTATTATATTTTTCTGCACTGAACTCCATGACTATAGGTGGTGTGGAGGTACCCATCGATCTCTGAAAAAGTGGCTATTGAGAGCTTTCACCCATCATCACCACCTGATTCCCCAACAGAGCACATTCAACTACCGTTTAAACTGTGCTCCAATGGTGGTTGAAAATGCATTTGGATGTTTGAAGGGCTGTTGGAGGTGCCTTGCCAAGTGCAATGATATGGACATACACTGAGAACCTTTTGGTTGAGTGGAACATTAGTGCTGCTACTGACCTCCCACAACAGATAAGTCATACAAGAGGCAACAATGAGTATTCTTGAAAAAAGATCACATGGGTGTGTAAGATTGCAGTTAATACACTAACACTGTAGTTTATCCATAGCAGAAATAACCCCCTTTACACCAACATGGAGCGGGTGTTGGTGTGGTTCGTGTATGTAATTTTGAACTGTTCAGAGCATCTTAGAAACCGAAAAGTTGGTTCTGGTTTGGAACCAAAGACCAGTTTGCTTGACCTGAAGTGTAAAACATTGTAGGCATGTCATATTCTACAGGTTGGAAATACAGGACGGAGATAACAACAACAAAGGAGAAGTCTGAGAAACTGGCAGGAAATAAAACAAGTGCGTTTTGCTGCTGATGAAATCCAGAGTTTCTGGTTTTCAGGAAAAGCTAGAGTAGCACAAGAAAGAGTAAGCTGTATTTTGAACTAGTCCAAGACATACCCAAGGCTGGTTTCACTTGAAGAATAAATAATAAACAAACTACAAAAACGTAAGGAATTTAAGAAGGATTACGAGACTCAAAAACAGAAATAAAAAAATTGTCAAAAAGTGGAGCTGGATGGGGAGTTATGATTGCATATTATGATCTGTTGTGTCTTGTGCAATAGCCTTCATTGATGATGTATCCTTGACTACAATGGCTCCACTCAAAAAAACTGGGTTCTGGTTCACAAGATGGTACAGAGGTTACAAGAATCCCGAACAGAATTGGTTTGAAAACCAGATTGCATTTGATGGAAAAGGCCTAAAAGTAGCAACAACAAAAACCGATTCACATCCTCCTGATTTTCTTTCTTTTTCTTGCAACATAATGGTGTTATGGTTCAATTTTTGGTAGAAAAAAAAGGGAAAAAAAGAGAAAGAAGTATTGTATAGTATAGTGTTTGTTTGATTGACCGATTGACAGGGAGAGGGTATATTTTCATGAAAGTAACTGGGTTTGGTCTTAAGGGACCTCAGGTGCTCAGTGACTTTGTGGTTCCTCTGAGAGTCTCTGGATCAGTAACATGAGGAGCCTCCAATGGGAATTGTAAGGTGCCTTCACGTAAATCCTCATTTGGATAAACTGCTTTTTCTGTTTGTGAAATCAACATGTGGAACTCTTTGCCTTTAGAAGAAAAAAAACCCTCCTGTTCAAGGACACGTGAACATGTTATTTTGTGGTGAGCAGGCATGGAACGGTGCCACCATGCACAGGTGTACAAAACTCATGTATGGGTGGACATAAAAGTGGACAATGGGCATAAAAAACAAACCTATTAATCATGTGTAATGAAGCCTTGTGAAGTGTGGGAGAGTGTGCAGCAAAAGCTTTTATACAACAGAAGCTACAACAGTATGGTTAAACACCCAGCAATGAAAAAGATGAGTTTAGTTCAGTCCTGTGGGCCATCTTCAGCTTCACTGTATTTTGCTACATTTACAGTAAACCTAAGAATGGCATCAAACTTCATCTGACTCTTGATTTTATTTTAATACAACTTGTTTTCAGGTTTCTTCAAGTAAATGTACAATTAATTGATTAAATAGTTACACTTTGCTCTAACTCTTTTTTCATCTGAAGTGACTTTTGAAGGGATTTTATTTTTTGTATTGTTATGGTTGCATTTATCTCTACCCTTATTAATTTAATGACGAAAATGTCCAGAGAGGGAATCTTGTCGGCTCTTTTCCAAAGTTTAATTCAATGTGTCTGCAAAAAGCACAGAAGACAAGGAAAACAGAACAAAGCAAGACAGAATAGGCCAAAAACAGAGGATAAAGGGGATGAAAGAGACACTGAGGCATGAGAAAGAAGAGAAACCAATAGAGAATAAAGGCGAGAAGGTGAAAGCGTATGTGTGTTGAGCGTACAGGAACATTTGCTGCGTGTGCAGACGGGTTTTGTTCTTTGCACCGAGTGACTTCGCTGACAGGCCGAGAGACAGATAACGGTTTAGCAAAAGGTCAACAACACGTTCGCTGGGGTTCAAACAACCACTTATGTGAAGTACAGTCGGGCAAAAAAAAAAAAGAAAAAGAAAAAAAGAAAATACACACTCGACACCAAGAGAGCAGCATTTAGGGATCAAAAGAACATAAAAAACAAAGAAACACATTTACTGATTGGAGAGCATGTATCAATAGTGCATGTTTGTGTGTGTTTGGAAATGCTACTATAAGATACTGAATTGAATAAATAATTGACCTGTCTAATGAATGAATACATGTTTGTGTGCAAGGAGGTAGGCGGGGAATTTATTAATGTGTATTGTTACAACATAGAACTGGACAATGTTTTGCCACTGTAGAGCTTACAAAAGGTAGAGGTTTGTTTTCAAGGCCAGATTTATGAAGGCTTTTGTGTCTGTTTTTCATGAGCATAAGTGATGCATTCTGAACCAAACACATGACGTATTTATCAAACAGATGCCCAAAAGCAGGAGACGCAGTTTGCTATTCATTTAAGTGAGTGTTTGCACCTCTCTCCTTATGGCATATGTATGTAATGGAGAAATCGTGCAAACAGTCGGAGGAGACATTATAACAGGAGATGATTATGTAGTCACCTGGAATTACTGTATTAGAGTTGCACAATTTGCAAAGACCAGTTTTGCATAAAAATACTCCTCTTCACACCTTTTCATTTTAGATTACATGGAATTGGTTTATTTTAATGCAATCTAGGGCATGGGGAAGAGGATGCTAGTCGGTATTCATATCATGCCATTTTATCTCACATTCTTCTGTCCTGTACAGACTGGGATAGGGGTATCATAATGAACCTAAATATTGGAGCAGGGTGTGAATTATTCTGAAGAGAAATCGCAAAACACCTTGCATGCTTCTCTACTTTACTGTACGAGCAGGGCATGTGTCTACTAATCTGTACACAGAAAGGTAACAGAAAGGTAAATGACACATAACATGATAAAAGACAGAACATACAACTACAAAATATATATCAGTTTCACTAATGTCCATAACTTGTTGATACATTGCTTTGTCTGTATTTGG
>JAPQRN010022180.1:0-14284 GCA_037367275.1 Coranthus polyacanthus | reverse complement strand
GAACATACAACTACAAAATATATATCAGTTTCACTAATGTCCATAACTTGTTGATACATTGCTTTGTCTGTATTTGGCTGTTTTGTCCGTATTTGGTTGTTTTGTCCGTATTTGGCTGTTTTGTCCGTATTTGGCTGTTTTGTCCGTATTTGGCTGTTTTGTCCGTATTTGGCTGTTTTGTCTGTATTTGGTTGTTTTGTCCGTATTTGGCTGTTTTGTCTGTATTTGATTGTTTTGTCCGTATTTGGCTGTTTTGTCCATATTTGGCTGTTTTGTCCGTATTTGATTGTTTTGTCCGTATTTGGCTGTTTTGTCCGTATTTGGTTGTTTTGTCCGTATTTGGCTGTTTTGTCCATATTTGGCTGTTTTGTTTTTGCTGCAGGTGCCAAATTAGTGAATATGTTTTCTTCTCTTTTTCCCCTTCTTCTTATTTAATCATGTTTTGTCATACTGTTTTTACTGGACATACTGCATCTTCTGACATGAATTCCAAGGATGAACGTGAATAATGTAGAAACAGAACATAATGTTTGGCAAGCAACCAGCAGTTAGGAGTGTGAAGGTTAAAGGCACTGTGACAGTCCTATAGCAAAGATACTCAATTGGTGTGAAAGAAAAAGAAAAGAAAGTATCATCTGCGGTTCAATAGAGCTCTCTATCATCTCTGGAAATAAGATGTTTATGGGGTTTTTGTGGCAGGAAGAGGAAAAATTTGCCATTTAAGTAAGGATTTCCCCATGGTGCTAAGTTTAAAAGCAGAAACAGTGAGCGTTACAGCTGAGGAGAAATGTGCAGCATGGGAACGGGTGTGAGGATGGAGAAGGTCTGAAAGGTATGAGGGAGCCAGATTATGGAGGGCTTTGAAGGCCAGCAGTAGGATTTTGTAGTGAATCCGTAGTTGAACAGGGCCAGAGCCAGTGAAGCTAGGTGAGAAAGGGGCAGATATGGTCGGGTTAGAATTCTAGCAGCAGAGTTTTGGATGATTGGAGACAAAAGGTTCTATCTCTAGATTTCTGAAATGTTACGCTGCTCGGCAAGAATTTGTCACCACAAATAACAGTCTCTTCTGTTCCTTTCAACTTGCTACGTCATTTTCATTTGGTTGAACAAGAATTAAGATTGCACTCATTTTCTTGACTTTGGCAAAAACAAAATGAACAAAATAAGCACGAAATCAGATGCTACAGGTATGTTTTTGTCTTGTTATGTAAAAGACAAAACAAAAATGATGTAGAGGACATTTCTGTCTTGTTTTGTCTTTTATGTCATTTTCATCTTTAGTCTTTTACACCATTTTCTTCAGGTTTATTTTATGTTATTTTGTCTGTCTTGTTACAACTTTTTACAATGATTTCATCTTGTTGCGTCTTGTAATTTTTTTTGTCTAATGTATGTTACGTCATGTTACATCTTTCATCATCATCACGCTTTCGTCTCATTGCATCCTGTATGTTGTTTTTGTCTCGTTACGTCTTTTGTGAATAATTTAAAACCGCAAATAACTGCCTGGTTTCTTCAATTTTCACTCGCAACTTGCAAAATTCAGCCTTTAAACTTCAAAGAAAAAAATATTTGACATTTATTGCCATAATTATCAATATAGAGTGAACATTTTTGGCCATATTACCCAGCCCTACTCTATATATACAATAATGACTGTACGCAGCATATGTAAATAATAATATATGTAAGTGAATGTAGACAAGTACCAAAAACACCCAATAAAAAGGCACAGTGAACTCACCTGCACTGTTAATAAACCACTTCCAGTCATCAGTCACATATTAGTCCTTTATCAGCACTACTTGAGTAAGTGGATAACAATCAATACAGAGAATATTCTCATTGTGAACAGTAAAACAATCTCAGTGAGCAACACTCTCATTGTTGTTCCCCATTCTTTAGCGAAGACTGGAAATAATAGCCTAAAACTCATAAAAACAGAGGAGATGGGTCATTATAGTGTTGTGTAACATACACTGCCCTGGTTCCATTTCCACTGTGTTATTTTTGGATGTTCTTTACACTTTATTATCCAATCCAGTTACGTCTCTGCTTTTTTTTGTTGTTTTGTTTGCCTGATTTTTAAAATCTCACTGCTTTAAATTAATTATAACTATCCTTTATGTGCAAAACAATGGTTTGTTTGTGTTCATACATGATGCATGCCATATGGCTGAATACGGTCAAAAATGGCAGTAATAAAGAGTCTTTTTTTTTTTGTCTCTCCACTTCCATTTACTTATTGCATTCAGCATAATTGCATATTGTGAGGTCAAAGCACACTTATGACTACAGACAGATGTTTTCAAACACAGCTGTTGTTTGGAATGGTCCAGTGATCAGCGCATAAACCATCCCTGCACTTTAGTTTTTGCAGCAGAGCTAAGCAAACACTCCTGTTTTATAAGGCTGACCTATTTTAAAGCAAAGGGATATCATGCATGTTTTATCAGGCGTGCTGTGGTCAAGCAGTGAAAGTAAGGATGAAGAAAGAACCAAGGAATTGCTAATTAAACAAAAAGACTGGAAGTTCCTGTGTGCACTGCATATAAATAGGTAATGAAGCTAACTTCTTCACAAAAGTACAACCTGCAGAGAGGAATAAAACAAAACAGCAGCTGTGGCTCTGAGTGTTACAACAGGATAAAATGTGTAGTATTAAACAGTAGTTTTTAATGCTGGAGAGGTAGTCAAAGTTGTATTTAACAGCATGTAGTACATTCAGAAAATTAAATGTATTAATCATCGAAAGATGCAGAAGCCAAGAAACAATTAGCATATCTTAGCATATAGACTAAACTTATTCAGCTCTGGACCCAAAAAAATCAATTTCATGTCTTCTTTGGACCCAAAATTACAAAAACACAGCATGAAAGTCTCATGATGTCTTTTGCATCATTTTCATCTTGTCTCATTTTTTACGTCGTTTTTGTCTTGTTACATCTTTTATTTCGTTTTCATCTTGCCCTGTCCTTGTTATCTTTTACATCTTTTCACCTTATGTCATTTATTTTTCCTTAAACCTTAAATATACACTAATAAGTTAGTGAAATGTAACATACAGTATATTTTAACTGTATCTGTGGGTAGAAACTGGCTATCAATCTCTGTTTTTGAGAGAGTGGATAAATAGCTAGATAGGTAGTTAGCAGCTAGTAGCTAATGGTAGCTAGTTCATTTGGGTGGGACAACTAACTGGAATTTGTTTGTAGAATTATGTAATAAATCTCCAGCCTAACCACACTCAACTCAAACCTAATATCAGGAAGTTTATAAAAACTTAAGGGACAATATTTTGAATTTTGACTGAAATTAATTTGTAGGCCAAAAGGGGAATTAAAAGATCGTTTCACAAAACTAATGCTAATTGTACTACCATGACAACTAAGAATGGAAAATGCAGAAGGTCTGTCTGAAATCGCTATGTATTACATACTCAATATCTATACTAACATACTACATGCTTTTGTGTAAATAAACAGTAGAATGCATCTTTTTGGATACACTGCTCAGTGAACACACATCACTTCCTGAAAGCTTTCTTGCCAGTTGCAGGCACGTAGTCTGGCTTACAGGATGTGCTCTGCTGCTTATTTCAGTCGCGCAGTGGCAGGATTGTCATTTTCCTTCCTTACACTATTGCCACATGAAAAGACAATAACTTCTCTGAGCTACAACTACATGCTAAAAATGGCTAGTTTTGACAAACACACGTCTTTTTATATGGCATTTTCTTTTGTCAGGATTTTGTCATTTTGCTACCAGGACATGCTTCGTCATGTGCACGTGTTCCACTACAACTTCTCTCCCGACACTGTTTTGCAAATTCACTGTTGCAGCATCCTGCGCTCAGTCATTTAAGACATTTAAAAAACTAGCCAAACAACTCAGAGAACTGTTACCCCTAGTCCAATGCTTAACGAAATGTGGAGAGTCTGGCTATGCAAGACTATGCACATCACCTTGGTAACCTGCCAACCTCACCTCTACTGGCATGTGTGTGTAATACTAAAGAACTTCAATAGCCACGAACTGAAAGTAAGTACTGTATATTGTTCCACAGAAGGAGAATTAGCCCAGCAACTGAGCTACTTTCCCACCATTATGGACTGAAAGTGGTTCTCAAAAAAGCAGCAGTTTCCCCTCTTTGCTCTATACTCTTTGGTAATACTATGGATTGTACTGGCATGTGTGTGTGAGTGACTGAAGTAACATATAACTCATAACTCATAGCGGTAAGCATGGACCCTGCTTGCCGCTGTCCACCATTAATACAAAAATTGAGCATAGCGTTAGTTCAGACAGGCCACGAAGTCAACCTCAACCCACATATCAGTACATGACTGACAGCGGCTAATCTCAATGTCAGCCCACATCAGCTGATGGGTCAGCTGATTCTCTTGTGCACATCCTATTGGTCAATCTTACTCAGGGTGCCATATTTGAAGTGCTTAGCTATCATTGCTGCGTCAGCCAGTTGCCATTGCTGCTCTTCTTCACAACACACGTCCACCCCACCTCCACCTTTTCATTCTGACTTAATGTCATTTTGTTGTCATTGATGCCTGATCTGTTCTGTTCCCTTGGGGTCTTGATGCTGGTCTCCCTATCCAGGCTTCCGTGTATCAAAGACTAGCAGGAAGGTGTAGACTACCTGCTTAGGCTTTCCACGTATGCATGTGGAAGGGCAGGGAGCTCCCACAACAGAGCCATACCGCCAAATACGTAGAACTTATGCAGATGAAATATTAAATTTTTGACAAAAGTGGTCCTGACTTAAATGTATTAGTGTGGACATTAATGTGGCCTAATTCTTAATCATTTTAGAAGTTCTTAATGTGTTTGGGACTTTTACATTTTAGTGTGTCAACTAATATACATAAAAACTAGCATAAAAGTGAAACATAAAGAGACAACTACCTATAAAAAAAACATGCTGTGGTTATTCATGTTTCATATTGTATAAGTATTGTATAAGTATTTCATTGTTCTGTCAGAAAATTTCTATCCCTGAGCTTTTCTCACTGTTCCCAGTGGACACACAGAGCTCTAACAGCCCAGTTCTGGATTTATCACTGTGATTTGTCAGGTGGAAACATCCTCACTGAACTCACTATGCACTCAGCAGTATAAACACACATGTACACACACACACACAAACATGACTGCAGTAATGGTCTCACAGAGTCCATGGGTGACTCATGTAATGCTCCAATTTCATGTACCTGTCCACATATACACATGCGAGATAATGAGATCTCATCCAAGTTTGGCCCAATGTACCCATTAATGCAACATCATAACAACTGAGCCACATATGGATAACCCCAGAGACACAATTCACAGAGCCATCTGATTGGTCCACATACTCTAGGTTCTGTTCTTTCCAGACACGACTGGGCCAGACACAGACACAGACACACACACACATACAGTACATACGTACTTGCACGCAAACAGGGCCGCAATCCGATTGGCCGACGCAGGCTCTGCGTTCCATACATCACTGCGGATCTCCGCCACAGGTGGCAGGAGGAAGGCTATGCGTTGCTGTAGCAACAAGCAGCAGAGGGCGGGAGCAAGTTATGGCGCTATGATGTGAGGAGACTATCAATGATAATACAATTGGTATAAGTGAGAGAGAGATGGAGGGAGGGGCTGGAGGGTGTCTGAGGTGAAGCTCATCCCACTCTCGCTCAGTTCTCCCTCCTATATTATACTTTCCATTTTCCATCCTTTAATCTGTCTGTCTCTATTATGCTCCTTAAAACTCTTTGTTACAAAACAGTTTTCTCCCTTGTCTCACCAAATTATCAAAAAGCTAGCAGTGTGTGACTCAACACACCATTGCGCTGCATATTAATAGGCAGCAGCACCACTGTGGATTATCTCTGTGAAGGGAACAATCATCTTACGACAGGCCGTAGCTGACTGCATTTAAAGTAAGTGAACACAGACCATGAATCTAAGATGATTTTGGAAATCTAGGCCACGTAGATTCATTTTCTCCAACCCCGGGAAGTCACAATGTTTTCACTGGAATGATAGCAAAAGATCCACCTCTCCTTTTCAAAAACAAAAACTACATTGTGTTTGAGCAACATTCTGGTTTATCCAATAACATTAGCAAGGTATTGCATGAAATAATGAGTGGCTTCCATGGTATTTAGTAACTTATTAGTTAGCAAGATAACAGCTATGTCTGTCTTCATCAATGTACGTACACAGGTATGTTAAAGTGTAATACTACGGATGACCACTAGATGCTGGCTCCCATAGACTTACATTAAACTTCTTTCTAGAAATTCTAACTCAATATTTTTTTTCCAGGAGTCATTCTGGTCTCATTTGCTTTATTAGGACACAATAAATATACAGGTGGTGCTTTTGTAAATTATTGTGCCGAGCTTCAGTTTAGTGAATAAAACCTTTTTTTTTTTTTTCCTGAGTTCGACTGTAGTTGTGGTTAAGCAGTTACACTAACAACACCGCCAAATGATTTTGTAACACTTGTATATACTCCATCTGAAAGATTATTGTTTAAGTATATCACAGGATTAATTTAAACCAGCTGCCATGATAATTATTACAGTGACAAGGGTGACATTTTCTTTCTTTTCTTTTCATGAATAACTTTGGCATCGTTTGATTTGATTACAAGTTTATCTACCTGTGCTTGATACACATCCAAAACCCAGTGACCGTATGCCGTTGTCATACACATACTGTAGCCTACATTTAAAAATAGCTGTGTTTGCATTCCTTTTGTTAAAGTTAACCCAGTCTTGCCAGCCCTTCACACTATCCATTATATTTACACTCCAGAGAAGGTAAACATACCCCACCAGTTGAGCAGTGATTAAAAACGTATTATCCAATGCATGTAGAGGAAAAAAATTAGAACTTCACAGTAGTGAAAAATGCCTTTTGTGAGATGAATGATGACAGGTGTTAAGATACAGTTACCAGTCGTGACTGATGTACAGAGGTATTACATATCCTACCATTCAAAAACCTGTCACCTGAATAAGACTTATGCTGAATTCCATTCACTTCGGAAGTCAGAGCTGGGAATGACGTCACATCCAAATCGACCTCGTTGGGAAACCAATAGCAGTACCAGTTCTAGCCAGGTTAGCCGCTGTTAGCAATACCAGTTGACAGCAACATGGTATCTTGCACATGTCCACAAATAGAAGTTGGACAGTACTGTGTGTTCACCTGATTTAATGAGACACAAATAAGACAAGTGCAAAATTAACAGTATATTACGACAGCTTTCTCTACTGTTGGTAAGTTTGAGGTTGGGGTTGGTGAAGTTCTTATGGCTTACGGTTGAAATTTCTGACTGGGAACTTGGAAATTTATACTCCAATTGCTAGATTGTTATGCAACACTGTGTCGATCATCTCTGCTTGTTAATCTGATACTTGCTTTCCCGTTAAGGTCCTCATCTTCTGCCTTTGGACCGCCGCCCTCTGCCTGTTCCCATCGGTGACCTACAGCTCTGTTCTGACCTGTCTCCTGCCTGTTTCCGATCTGGCTCATTATTTTTCTGCTGCCTGGTTACAGACCTTTGCCTTCCTGACCGGTCTGCTGTCTGCTCCTCACCTGGTTCATCTGCTCCCCTATCCTGACCTCCTGGTCCTGTTCCCGAACCCCCCTTGTACTGAATCTCTGCTTCCCAAAGACTTGCCTCATTCCTTTTCTAGTGATTCAAACAAAGTCTGTTAATATCGTATGTTTGCATTAGAGTCAATAAAAACTCTGTACACCTTGACTACTACTACCAGTCTTCTCCAAAACAATGTTTTTTAGTGGCTGTTGTATAATGTTGGTGTTTCTCACCATTAGCACTTAATGTTTCACTCTTTATACTTTCCAAACAAGATGTTATACTGCAATTATTTTCTATTCTGCTGCTGCTCTTCTCTTTTCACAATGGCTTTGAAATTGTTGGGTTCTGAACAAATACCGCAGTCAGTCGATGAATTTTCAACTCAATCAGTATCTTTCTAGCTTGCCCTGAATGTTATTTTGTCTTTACAGAATTGGTTTTTGAAAATCTCCCTGAGGCTTGTCTTTTATCTTTTTACCCCCTCCCGTTTTTTGGTATGAGGTTTTTTCCTTCTGCCAGGACGTCTGTTATTGTAGGAGAGTTCAAAATCAATTTCTGACCTTTACTGCAAAGCACTTCCTCCATCTCTCTTTAATCTCCATCTTTCGACATTATATGATCTAATAAGGCAGAAATGCCATTTAAATGTCAGTCAGTGATACAAAGAAATGAGAAGATAGCAATGAAAAATAATAAACCTAAAGGTATTCCTCTTGTTTTTATTAATGGCAATGGATGGCAAAGAGAAGGGCAAAAAATATGTGGGGTCATCCTCACTATATTGCTTTTATATCCCGGACAATCCTAAACAGACCCAAGGGACCATAGGGCAAGGTAGGGCTGGGCAATCTGGCCAAAAGATCATATGAGGATCTTCTGAGGTAGAATCACAATCCACAATATGAATTACTCAAACACGTTACTCAAAGGTGGACTAAAACAGAACATTTTCAATGCAGACAGATGCTAGAGAATCACTATGAACAGAGTTAAATAAATTCAATATGAGCAATCCATAATGCAACACTTTGTAAAACACACACAGTATTTACACTAGCACTCTGGCCATTTAAAATGAATGTTAGTTGAGTTGGAAAGTCAAGACTTTATTTTACATTCTGGAAGACAATGGAGCAAAGATATGTCAGTTAAAATGTGAAAGAAATATCTGTACAAAATCTTATATAAAAATATAGTGATTTTTAGAAAATCTAATGTGACCTTGACATACAGCCCTTCAATGTTTAACTTGTTGTGGCACAAGATCTTGGCGCTATAATAAATATATTGTATATATATATATTTGATTTTTAAGGTTTCGCCTAGTGTTAAACAACAACAATTTTCACAATTTTTCCTGACCTTGACCTAGAAGGACCAAAATTTTATCTTCTGTAGACACTGTCACCAGGAACACACACACACAAAGCAGGACGATTTGTCCAAACTTGTGGACACGAGAGTAACAGACAGACAAAGAAAAAGACAGACAGCAGTAAAAACATGGAGGTAATTAAGATTGAAAGTGTGCTGATAAACAAAGGTAGAAAATGATTCAATACAACTCACCATTGCATTCTTCTTGTCACTCTTAATGCTTGTTTCTTCTCTTTTTACTTCACTCTCACACTAGATGGATCTCTGTGAATACTCTACTCTCAAGGTTTTCGGTGGCTCTGAGTTGGATGTGCCAGGAAGTACTTTATTCTTTGTGGAGCAAAAACTGATGAGGCTTCACAGAACTTGTTCCGAAGGTAGTTTTGCATCAATGTAGGCTTTGCGGGGGTTTGGAGAAGCTCAAGGCAGGGAGAACTTCCAAGTCTCTTTTGTGATCTCTGAAGGCCTTTTGGGGCAACTGCTGATTGGTGCCTCAGCTTAGACTGCGAGACGCGTGTATGATGTGACTTGCAAAGCAAACCAAAGTAAAGTTTCCTGCCAGGCTGTACTCCTGAGTCTTTGTCTCTCTTTGCTTCTCTGGAGGCCTCCTTGGCTACTGTTGCTATACAGCTGCCTCTAAGGCAAATGGCAGATGTTGAGGTGAGTTCAATATAAGGTAGATTAAAGCACCGGGAGAGTGAATGCTTTTGCTAAGAAGTTCCCTTCTGTCTCTTCAACCGAAGCAGTGTCTTCTGAGGTATATAGTTGCCTCCAGGGAAAGGTGAGGCTATTGTGAGCGTGTAGCGTGTGCCTTTCTGGCAACGCAATCCTTTACCTTTCCCGTAAAAACTAATCCCAGGTCCAGGCTGCAAGCGTGGATCAGGCAGTGACCGGGTCTGAGCTGGCAAGAAGTAAGAGGTCCAAGGTCATTGATGGTCGTCACAGTTGCAGTGAGGAGAGTTTGAGAGGCAATACGGGTTTGCCACGCTAACAGCAGTGAGCGGAGGTCACAGGTGTGTTTTTGCTCTATGTTTTCCAGTCACTAGGTTGGCTGTTCCGGTGGAGGAGGTAGGCAGTGGGAGAATATCCCTGAGGTAAAGGGAGAGATGTAGCACAAAAAAAGAAAAAAAAGGACCTGATACCAGAAAATAAATTGCTATTTTCTTGCCTTGTCTATTTTCTCTGGGAGGTAGAAAGCAGAAGAGAATTCTCCGACTGGATCAGAGAAGGATGAGAGGCTGACTGAGAGGTAAAGCCGTTGAATCAATCGGTTCTGTATTCTTGTATGTCTTCTGAAAAGAAAATGCTGGTGGTTTTCCAGTGTCCATGAAAGAAACACGTTGTTTGTACAGGTAGTGTTGTTTTAGGAGTAGCACCTATGAAAGACAAAACACAAACACACGTTAGAATATTACTAAGGCACAATATTTCCAGAAGTGTTTGTACTGGACTCTGGCAAGGATGTCCCTCGTCATCAGTTCTGTTTGTGATAAAATGGTTTTCCATTAGTTTTCAGTTTTTTTACAGTCTCTTGAGATTGCAGAGCGGGCTGCTGGGCAGAACTCATCTCAGAAAAGTGACAGTCATTATTAGACTTTGGAGCTGTTTTGTTAGAAAGGAGTCTTCCTTTCCATTTTGTAAAGAAATAATATGTCACTCATGAGGCTCAGTGATTTGTTTTCTGAAAATGATCAAAAACAATGGAGCTCTATGGCATATATGAATAATCGGGTTACCAATACACAGACAGTACCGTTTGTAGGATGAATTCATTGCTGGTGTCATTCCAAATGATTTGTCGATAATTACACAAGTACATAAAATCATCAGACTTATCCTTTGAGAATTTAGTTTGTATCTTGAATAGCAAATAGCAGTTGTAGTTTCATGCTAATGGAGGATTTCCTTGATGACCTCCTTGAACATGTTACGATAGACACAGCGTTTTGTTGTATAAGAGCAGTGACTCATGCAGAGGAACAAAAATAAAGCAGCAGTGTGCAACAATGTGCAAGTTCTTCCTACGTCACAACTGCTATGTAGTTGTGAAAGAAGATCCATTCTAAACAAATTAACTGGATTCATTCTGCAACAACGTGTACAGTTTTTGTTCTGTTAGAGCGAACAAGACAGGCAAAATCTTCTATCAACGTATATGTAATTACAGCTTTGGAAATAATTGTTAGGCCACTGTGATGTGGTGTTGAAATGTGTTCTCTGCCTCTTCCTTTGTGTGAAGTCAGACTGCATTTTCCTCTGGAGGTTGTAATAAACAGAAGTCTCTCAGCAGTGACTCTCACTGTCCTCTTCTTGAAGCACCAAAATAGCCGTCATCTCCTCATCACGCAATGCTCTTTCTCTTGGCTTGGAGTTATAAATGACTTTGGACTGTCTTAACATTACACATGTAGCTGATGATAAACAGTGTCTCAAAAATGTTGGAAATTGTACTATTTCAGTATTTTTGTGCTTTTACACATAGTTTATTGAATGAATGTTATTATCAGATAGTTTTTTTTTTGTAGTTCACTAAATATTGTCACTGACAGGAGAACTAACCTAGCATACCGGTACATGTTTTCGATGGTGGGAGACCTGCACAAATTCGCATTATCTTTTGCCAGTTCTTTTCAAATTTGCTCGCTCACTGTGTCACGGCTTCAACAATGAACAACATAGATTTCAATAATACAGAACATGATCGGATGAACGGAAAAGAGGATAAAACAGAACACAGAAGGTGACGTAGCAAAATGAGCGTAACAGTTTGACTAATGTCCGTAACTGGTTGATCCATAAACTGGGACATCTCTGGCATCTGCAGCTGAGCATGATTCAGTTTTTACAGCAGCATCAAAACACTTTACACAAAGCTCTGCAGTTTAAGAACTGCCAGACTCTGAAGAATCACACCTGCTATCCTAGCCACAGTAATGCTAACAACCTATGATGCAGAGCAGTAAATCCTTGGCACCATGAAAGGGCTGCCAGGCTGAAGATGGCCGGGACGGTCGCACGCAACAAAGGTTGTGTGTGTGTCGTGTGTGTGTGACAATGTTAAACTTAGGAGCCAGTGTTAGAAAGATTGTCTAGCATTTACTTCTACAACATTACCTTCTTGCTCGCTGCTGCATATTAAATCAAAATTCAAAAGTATTCAAATAGTCAAACATTTGATTCTAGGCCTAATGTATGGCAGAGACGCTGTGGTGGAAATGCTCCAAAATCTTGACACACATTTCTACCGTTGTGTACTGTCATGTCACCCCAACCTTAATGCAAAGCAGCTACTGGGTAAAATCCATTGTTGGCAGCCCACATCTGAATGCACACAATGTTCAGACACACATTCCCTGTTAATCTTGTTCCATCTGTGCATGCTGTTCTTGGGTTGGGTCTTTGTCAAACACACAGACACACATCTGTGCCAGAGTGTCTTTTAAACAAAGACAAAGAAAAGGTTCATACCAAAGACACACACACACACCTGCAGTGGAAATGGCTGTAATCAGGCCTTTCCCATATTCAAACAAAACTCAAACAACATTTTACATGAATGTAAAAGACACACATTACTTTTTTTGTCTGAATACATATGCCCCGTATTTGCCTGCTGGAGCCTCTTACCGGCATTAGCACCACTCCACATTAACAGTGGAAAAAAGAGGCAGATCCACATACTATTGCACTCACAGTCAAACACCTCTTTCAATTCAATTATCTGCACCTGAAACTCTCACCCGCCCACCCACACAGAAGCAAACACATTAACAAAGGCCTGTTCAAAACCTTCACTCAGAGAATAAAAGTAGAAGGTATACAATTACTACTCAGTTCATTTTGTTACAGTGGTACAATAACAAGAAAAACAGACCCTTCCTTGGTTTTCTACAATATGCATCACTCTCTAAGGAGGGAAAAATGACTTCTATCCCCTGCCAGTTACACAGACAGATGTACGGTACAAGCTGCTGACATGCTGACAGTCATTTAGCAGAAATACTGTACAAGTGTCAGAATGCAAAAAGAAACGTTGAGCGGATGGCTCTTTGCCTGCCAAATAGGATGTGAAAGCATCAGTCGCCAAAAGGAACAACCATTGTTTTGTCAGGGAAAGAATTAAACAGATAAATGAAATGAAGAACTGAAAAAAGCATAGAAATACAACTCTGGCAGTTCATAAGTCATAAACAATGATCGTAAATGATCTGGGGCCTGATTAAGTGCCTTTAAAGTCTGTCGGCCCCATTTCTCTTACATTTTTGCACTTTGCGATTAAAGACATTCAAGAGCAATGCTGGTAATGTTTAATATTTTTTGTCTTTTTGTCAGAACAGTCTCCATTAAAAACAGATGTATGACTGACAATCAGGAATTTAGCTGCACTTTGATCCAAACACACTGAACAAGCTACACAAGTCAATAGAAAGAATACATGGAGCTCGACGTATGAGATAAAAGGTAATACTGGCAACGTTTCCCTCACATTCAGGTTTTTCTTGTCTTTATGTTTTTTCAAAGCTACACTGCTCAGTCCTGTGGAGTTTCCCTCCTTAGTACAATTTGTTTGGGCAGATGTGAACAAAGCATTCGCACCAAAACAACTGCAAGTAGAAGCAGAAGAAGAAGAAGTGGTCACAGTCCAACCATGTATATATATTTATATTTTTTAATCTTCTTTTCAATTAGACATAAAAAATATCCATTTTTCTTTATCCCGAGAAGAAGTTGAGCACAGGTCATCTCAATACAAACTCCATAATAATCTTCCACTTTTTTGTGATGCATCACCTTTTCTTCATGTAACCTTTATTTTGTTATTTTTAAAACAAACTAAACTTAAATGTTTTTGATTTGTGTTTGCTTCCAATTTTACATTCATTTGTGTAACAAACACTTTAAGCCAAACTGCTAATTGCTCTTCATGCTTTATGCATCTGTTGAATGAATGCTTTATTTAGTCTTTGTAACTAAAACTTTAAAATTCAGTAGTTGAGGTCTGACAATGTGGGGGCTGTCTGTAGTTGTGCAGTTGCTGTTTTGTCTATATGTTTTTAATGCATTCTTTGTACAACCCCAAATCTGAAAAAGTTGGAATGGTATGTCAAATTAAAAGTTAAAGCAGTGATTAGTAACTTGTCTTTGACCTGTATTACACTGAAGACACTTAACTGTGTACTGGCATGAACTGGCATTTGTAGATGTAACTTAATCCTGATCCATGTGGTTCTATCAGGTCTAGATGAATGACAGTTCTTAATCCTGATCCATGTGGTTCTATCAGGT
>JAPQRN010022179.1:0-22765 GCA_037367275.1 Coranthus polyacanthus | reverse complement strand
AATTTAATTTGGTACAGGAAAAATTAACCTAAAAAATAGAATTCACGTAGATATGTAATATTTAGAATATTTCACAATTCTATTTGTTAATTTCACTGAAATCATCCTTAACTGCAATTCTGATGCTGTGTTGATTCCTGTGTTTTGAGTTTAGGGAAAGAGTTGTGTGTATTCATATCTCTGGATTTACCGTCCAAAACCACTGAACGGTACATTCATTCAGTAAATTCATTTTAAAAGTAAATTTTCCCTTTACAGCACTCAAGCACATTACTCTGAAATGTTCCTAACATCTTTCACTGGTGAGAAGATGCACAAATAACACAATAAGTAGACTATTCTTCAGCATCGTGGGATGTTTCATGCTGCTGAAAGGGCAACAACCCCCTCCTCTCTAGTTCTACACTCCTGGCCATAGAGAGAACACGGTGACACAAAAATAACAATCTTTAGCACCACTGAAAAATAAATCATGTCAACTGAACAGCAACATTTTCTGTTGAATTTTCAACAAATGAACAAAACAGAGAAAAAAAAAAACTCAGAAGAAAATTGAAAAACATATTAATGTATATTAACAATTAGAAAACTGTGTTTTAAAGAGATGCATAAAACATATCTCTTAGTGTAAAGAACTGCAGAACTTTCATGCTTTTAATTGAAATATCCAGAGACTATCTGCTGTGGTATATCATAGCAAGTTTATACAACAGTAGAGAGGATGTTAATTTGGCATATAGAGTACTGTAGGCTGTGGAAACATACAGCACTCAAAAACATTATTATTAAGTCCATGAAGGGAAGCAGTCCAATGAGGGAAGCGACCTTATTCGTTCAAGTAAGTGTCGGGTTCAATAACTACCTATGCTTATTGAATACTAATCAAGGTAATTCACTACGCAAACTGCAGCTGAAGGGTAAAAAGGACAATTTATCACTCCCGAACACAGGAAATTAATTGTGGTGCTTGTGTGGAATTAATATGCTAGGCTAGTTCACAACTGCTATGCAATTGTCTGTATAATGAAATTCATGCAAGAATATGACACCTTCTCTGGTTTATTCAGTCCCGGTCTTTGTAACACATTAGGTAGTAACTATCTTCCATCCAAGACCTAGAGGGTCCCACTTAACTGACCTGTACCACAGAATGACAGACTGCTCTTTTCCACAATCACACAGATCTGTCTTATTTAGAAGTGGTCATAAGTGGTGCAGACCTCATAAGTCTTAAGGATAAATTACAGCACACTCAAACAGTGTGAGAAAAACAAAACAAAAACATTTAAAATTAAATATATCTAATTGGAGTATTTCCCTTTGGTAAATGTGCTTTGTTCCCACTGTTGCATGTTCTGTTTCTTGATATTCTTCTTGTTGTAAAGCCACAAAACCTATTTCATTGGCTGTTGAAGAATTTTAAATACATACCACAAACCCACCACATACAGGAACGTAACGTAATAAATATTTCTTGGGGTAGCAGTAAAAGTCTAGTTTTTTCACAAAAAAACTTTTGTGCATTGTTGGCAATATGCTAACCATTGAAGCATACTCGTCCAACTTGGAATCCAAACTTTTGGTTACTGTTGCCAAAGTCTGCTGGAGCCACATCTATAATAGGGAGCAGCTCTGCCGAAGGGGAGTTAATCTCTAGGGCAGTCCTTTCCTGACCTTTGCGGTACTGAAATAGAAAAATTAAAGTCATTATTAGTATTTGCTCAGTTTGATGGCTAATTCCTATTTGTCCAACTAGTACCTTTCCCTGGTGTGCCGAGTACTGACCTGGCATCCATCATGCACAGCATGGATAAATGGGCTCTTGGCTTGTGTCAACTCCTCATCATTGCTCCCCCGGAAGCGGAGGGCATGTTTGTAGGAGTGAGAGGTGCTGTCAAACCACCCTGCTGAGTTCTGGCAGGTGTAGGTGAAGCTCTGCTTGGCTGTGGCGCTTAGTAGTTTCAGGAAGGTCAGCTGAACCACATGTACAGGGGTCCCATCCCTGTCAATGTAGGCAAACTGGTGGACACAGATATAGAAATGAATGTACTACAGAGGCAGCTAGCGTTATAATTAGCTACATACTGTACATATATTAAAGAACAAATTCAAAATATCGTGACCCCTACATTATACAAAATGTAACTAGTTAAACACAGGTTTTATCCCCCCCAAAAAAACAGATAAAAACAAGCCATAATCTATTGTGTAACCTGTGTTAGAAAAGTATTTTAATTCTGGTTCTACCACCTCAAAAATGACAAATTGCCCAACTTGAGTTCTCTTTAACAAGGGTGAAAAAGTTGCACTAACTTCACTTTATAATCAGACCAGTCTAGGAAAGAAAGGTGAGTAAGAAAATGAGGGAAAGAAAAAGTACCCAAGCAACTCTAAGTACTCCCATTGAGAGAGTCAGTGAATTACAATTGTGCTGGCAGCACAATGATTTTCTGAGAGGGTTATGAGACCTCTGACCAGGTGCACATGAAAGGCCAGAGCTCTGAGTGTGTTGCCCTGAATGCTAGTCAATGAGACAGAACTGCCAATGGCCTTGTATAAGTCATCCTAACTGCAGAAAGCAACTTCTGGCAATATCAAGTCAGCTCTCTCACTGCACATGGGTTAATAGGTCAATGCCAAATTATACAACAGGCAAATTTCCAAATAAACACCAACATTCACGTGCGGTCACAGACATGCTTGCACATTCATATGAACTCAATTGTAGATCAAGCATATGCATGAATATCAATCAAATACTCTCAATTAGGATGAGTAATTTAGCTGAAAAAGAGCTAGGCAAAGATTAATGGTAGGTAGGGAGGTGGCTTGATTTTTTAAGTACCTGCTTGCCTTTCCTGTATTGGCTGTACCAGCTTCCTGACTTCTCTTTGTTCCAAGCTGCTAATTTCACCTACACACAGGGGGAGAGAGTGTGCATGTTGAGTAAAAGTTTAGGCTCAAGGAATATACAGAGTGATTTGTGCTCTGATGTAATATGACAAGGTTGGCTTTGTAAAAGCTGACAGCAACAGATTAGATACTTACCATCTCAATCCTCTTGTCAGGGTAGAGACAGGTCTCTCCATCAGCCGTGAAGTTACAGTAGACCTTGATAGAGTCTCTGTGACAACCTTGGTTAGGATCTATCCAGTAGTCTCCTACAAAGTCACACAGACATCAATCAAGTACTTAATGTTTATATAATCAACACACCTATGCTAATAAGATTATGCATGCAGTTGGTGTAATGTTTAGCATATTGACTTGCTAATGTGAATGTAAAATAATATGTGCATATGTAAAATGATTCCATTTTACTGGACAAGCTTTAAGCTGCCTTTACCATCTTTGTAATCAGGTTGAACCATCATAAGCTCTTTGCAGGTACGGGCAGGGCTTTCAAAGGTTCCCAGTGGTCTCCTCATAAGCTCTACTTCAGTTTTCATAGAGGCAAGGGTGGCAAAGACTTCCTCCATCCCCTCAGCATCTTCAAGAGGCTGATCTCCTTGAAGGAACTCCTTCATATACAAATCTACATCCTCTTCTCTGGATGCGGCTGATGCTCCTGCCTGATCTGAGTGCCTTCTTCTCTTCCGCTTGCCCTCCCTGATAGGTAAGGGCTGAACAATTGTTGCAGGGGGTCCCTGGAGGTGGCACAGACAGGTGAGCAAGAGAAAGAAAAGAGCATAAAACTGGCAGTGTAAAGGCCATGATGTAGATCATTGAAGGAACTTACTGGGGGTCCTGGTGGGCCAGCAAGGCCTGGATCTCCTCTGGGACCAACAACACCCTAAAAATAGAAGGGAGTTTTGTGTCAGTCATCTCTCACCTGGAGCCCCCTCACACCACTTGGCTAAATCCCAGCTTTATCCAAGCAGATATGGCTGTTGCTTTATAGGATTATCCAGCTGTGTGCATCAGCACTCTATGGTCAAAGCCTTGGCTCTCAAGACACACTATAGTGGTTTTCATAATATCACACACCAGAACCAAATCCTATTAAAAGGGCCCAATGGAAAAATCACACGCAAGGCAAGCATGGCTGTACAGCAAGCTTTTAGTTCCAAAGACATGCAGTAAACACAGTAGAGCATTATGATTATGAAGCATGGTAGATTTAAGCCAACAAACACGTTTTCTCTCTTTTCCACAGCATATGTTCCCAGCATCTGCTAACCAAGCTGAGGTGTGAGTACGGAAGTAAGATGGATTAGTGGACTCACTGTGTCTCCCTTCGATCCTTTCTCACCAGCTGCACCCTGAGAGTGGAGAAGAGTAAGTAAGCAAAACATTAATTAAAGTATAAAAGATATTAAAACTTAAAAACTGGCTCATCATTTAAGTAAGCAATGAGAAATAAATCATGCACCTGCTCAGTGACAGGATGGTTTATGGTCAAACAATCAGTAATAACAGCTGTGTATGCTTTCTGGAAAGAATAGGTGCAGCTAAATCATTGATTTGATATGCTATTTCGTTAAGTATTCTTAGAGCCAATTTCCAGCCAAGACTTTACCTGTCTGACATCTTTGTTTTAAAAAGTTTGAAACAATATCTAATAGCCTTTCTGTCTTACTTGTGTTTTACATTGTGTTTTATATGGTTTTTCTTTGAAATTGAAACAGAAAATGCAAGAGATAACCTTCATATGAGCAGTTCTTTAAAATTAAAAATGTAACGTAAAACTACAATCTGCTGTTTTTAATGACCATTAATGTGCAGCTTCTACATAAAATGGTTTCCAAACATATTTTACAAAAAAGGCATTGAAAAGACTAACGTTCCACTGAAGGCTGAGTTTTTAGTTTGTATTCAAGTTAACAATAATGCAGTTTATTAACTCTTTTCATGCCGGTGAATGGAAACTGTTATGTCACTTACTGATAATCCAGGTGATCCTGGTGGGCCATTGGGACCAGGTAGGCCAGATACACCCTAGACACAAAACAAGATTATCTTGTTATTGAAACACATTTCCTTTGTGAAAATGTTTGAGATGCATTATGTTGCATTAGCTGTATGTACTGTACCCCATCTCCTTTAGGTCCTTGTGTACCCTGATTCCCTGGCAAGCCTCTGTCTCCCTTTTCACCAGGTTCTCCTGGGGGACCAATTAGACCGATCAACCCACCATGGCCCTGTAAACAGAGAGATGGTTCAGCACCATTGTTTGACAGGATTTTAGTACACAATGGTCTTTCCAACAGGGCTAAACACTGACTTTATCTCCCTTTGTCCCAGGGTCTCCTTTCAGTCCTGGAAGTCCTGGTGGTCCCTGTAAGCAACATCAGATTACATTGGTTGGTCATATTATTGCATGATGTTGGATTTAAATTCTGATTTATCATTTCAAAATGTCTCAAATCTCTCATATTTGCAGGCTTCGGTATCAGCATCTTACTATTGGTCCTGGTGGTCCAGTCTGCCCTGGTGGTCCATTTAACCCTTGCTCACCCTGGAAACAGTCAAACAAATTATTGATCAGGTCACAGTATTTTCAAGTATTGGTTGGATGTCAACAGAAACCTAATCTATAAAATTATGATGAGCATGTTTCCTTTGGTGGTATTTTAAACACAACAAAGACAGTAGTACAAGTGTGAGAAAATGCACTCAATTTCACTCTATTGCACACAATACTTCTTAACATTATCTACTGACCGCAGGGCCTGGGATGCCTCGTAGTCCTTCTGGACCAGATCTCCCTGGCTGTCCTTGTGGTCCCACCGGGCCTGTCTTTCCAACTGGACCCTGGGTGCCTGTTGCCCCCTAAAGAGAGAAAGAAGAAAGAGAAAAAAGAGAAAGAAAAAAAAAACAGACAGCAACTCTTTAGGATCAACATAGATTAGAAAGGCTTACTTACAAGCTCAGCACAACATTTCATCCTTACCTTTGCTCCCTTCATCCCCTGCTTCCCTTCCTTTCCTGCAGCGCCTATATGACCCTGGGGAAAATAAAGACAGTAATGCTAAGATGGTAACGCAGGCTACTTACTCTAAACACAAGCACATATAAACATACGGTACGTACACCACACACAAAACAACACAAAACCCACCCTCCGTCCAGGAGGTCCTGAAGGGCCTGGTTCTCCAGATGCTCCTGGGGGTCCCTACAGAGAATGGAGACAGGATTGAAGTTAGAACCTTCCCACCACAAAGGCACCACATCACAAAGACAATGAGAAGAAAGGCATACATTAATTATGAATGTCCCAGAGAACAGATACAAGACCTACCGTGAGATGGTAAAAAAAGAAGAAGAAAGAGAAAGAAGAAAAAAAGTGCTTACTGCTTTTCCTGGTTCTCCATTGTCTCCCTTAGGCCCTGGTCCACCGTCTACTCCCTAGTTGAAAAAATTTCATGTAGAAGAAATAATCAACTAATAAATTATGAACTAATCAATAATAAAATAAATTAAACAATAATACTCACATTGACACCAGGTTCTCCACGGGGCCCTGAATCACCGGGAAATCCAATAGGACCCTATGGTTAAACACAGTGAATTCAAGACCATCATATAGATGACAACAATGTGACTGGCCTGACAACCAGAACAAGGAAAAGTCACTGATCTCAAATGAAGAGAGGGAGAGAGACTCACAATGTTGCCTTTGGGCCCGTCCTCCCCCGGTGTTCCTCTGGGTCCTGGAGGCCCAGCTGTACCGGGAGGACCAGTGTCACCCTTCTCCCCCACTTCGCCTTTAGCACCCTGGAGCACCAGCAAATGGAATGAAAATAATTAAAAGGGCAAAGAAAGAAAGAAAAAAAAGATTAAGCTTAGCGAGACAGGAAAGAAGCAAGGGGGGAAGATCACTTACAGCGCTACCAGTTTCACCAACAGGCCCTGGGTTTCCTGCTTCTCCATCCTCACCCTAGGAAAAAAGTAACATTTTATGAGATAAAAACACACCACACACATATTGGTACACAACACACACAATATTGCCATTCTATTGTAACTGTACAAGCACATGCTGTGTAGTTGCTAATGGGCAATGCTGACCTTCTCTCCGACAAGTCCAGGTTGACCAACTCCACCAGGCATTCCAGATGCACCCTGAGGTAGGAGGAAACAGCTTGAACCAAAACATTATAAAACAAGGGCAAGTTTGAAATATTTATTTGACTTTTGAAAATAATGTTCTTGGTGCAGTATTTTTTTTTTGTTTGTCAGCAGTTCTGCTCACGGAATGCTGAAACAAGAACTGAATTATCACAACACAAGGAAAAATATTGAGTGTCAGGTTTGCTATGTGGATAGTCTCTGACTCACGCAGTAGGGTGGATGCTATTTCCCCTCTCTCAATCAGTGTGTGTATGTATGTGTGAGTGCATGCATGTATGTCAGAGTAGTGTGCTTTGTGATTTGAGACAAACCCAGTAAAAGCCTGTCTTCGGTAGAGTGCACAAACATGAGGACTCAGTAGAGCCACACACTAACTCCTGCTGTCAAATGCTTTCCTCACATGCCCTCCCACCTGATTCTGCTTTTTCCCCACTATTCCTGTATCAATCCATTTATGGATCCCACCATCTCAGCACCAGTGTATTTCCATGCTGCCAGCGATGAAGCACTAGTAGGGCTCACACAGGGTTCCACAGCTCTCTGCTGAATAATTGACCAATGTGAGAGGCTGTAGAGAGATGGCCATTACTAGAGGTAAATATAACTGCCTCTCAGGGATGATAGTCTAATACTACTTAATGATTCATAGAGCAGTAAATATAACTCTCTCCTAGGGATTATATACTTTTCAATAATTCAAGTTTCAAAAGCAGTGGAGGGTCTGTGGCAGGAAGAAGCTTTATATGTAAAGATGAGGGGCTGGAAAATATAAAGATATTTCTAAGGATAAACTACTGTTAAGTGAAAACTTTATATATAGTATAGATTAAACTGTGCATTAAATGATTCTTGATTGCAACCTTAAATGTTTCTTTATGAACCACATCAGGTGGATTTCCATGAACTGTATGTCATTCTCTGTCTTTCTCCCTCTCCTTTCCTGTATATCTCCACTAGTAAAAAAAAGGAAAATGTTTATGGAAACAAAATTTTTAAAAGAAGTTTTTATTCCCACTTGAGGTGGTTTTTACCTTTTTCAAAAAAGAGGCAGAGCTGCAGAAACCAGATTTTCTACAGCATGAAAACAGAGTCCACAGAATTCGTGTTTCCTCTCAGATCACCTGAATTACAATATGCTGAAATTCTGGAAATTTTGCCCAATAATGCCAAAAGAAAATTATCAAGCACTGCAGCTTTAATGCATTTTTTTATTCGAATAAATTCTGATGTAAGGATCATTTAACTCATGTGACTGATCAACTGACTGACCCTTGGTATCTTTGTGAATCTGTCACAGTGGAGTTGTTGTTGTAAAGTGATGTTGCAACACAGACTGTTTTGAGAGAGCACAGGCAACTAGTGGCACGCAGTGTGTTGTGTTTAATCCGGTAAAGTTTCCTGTAAGTAATGGTTAATGCTAAACTGTCCAGTTTTTTCATAGTCCGAAGAGAGAACAGGCTGAAACACTATTTACTGGAAAACAGCAAAAGAATGCTCTGCCTCTTTAACTCTGTTTATTACAGTCATGCATAGCGTAGCCTGTATTGCCACTTTCTGACGACACCACAAAGCCTAATTTATTAATTCCAAACCATTTATCAAAATGCACATAATTTGCTTTTTTCCCCTTTTTTGTAACTGTTCAAAAGGTTTCCTCAAATTTGCTTGTCATTTTATGAAAGTATGGCTACTGGCATGTTGCTACCATCACTTCAAAATACTGAAACTCACTATTGTATTTTTTAGATGTTAGAAATGTCTAAATTGCATTCATCTGTAAAAGGAGGTTGCCTTTCACAATTTTGGAAAATTATGATTTTTAAGGAAAACTATTATTTAGCCTCAATGGCAAAAGAGAGTGAACTAAAACCTTAGTTAATGAAGTTTAAAAAATGCAAGGAGATGAGGCTAGAATCTGACAGACTGAAATTATGAAAACGTATGTATATTTATTCACTCTGAACAAAGCAACATTTGGTAACGCTAATTAATGCTAATTAACATTACTAAAATGGAATGGACCATGCTGGTGCATTTTTTGTTTTAATTATTTTAGCATGAACTTTTGCAAACTGTGTTTTTGCAAGGGTTTTGCTCAGGATATTCCATTTTACTTACTCTTTTAATTTTACATTTTGCTGGATGTGTGCGCCCCCAACAACATATGTTCATGTTAGTCATTACAAAATAAGACTTGTTCCTAGATGTTATATAACCATTGTATAAATTAAAATATGTATTCAAAAATAAGCATGTTTGTTTGATGTTTGTGGTACTTTACCTCTCCACCAATGGGCCCTTGTGCCCCTCTTGGGCCATGCTGTCCTGGAGGGCCCTGTGTAGATAAAAATGAAATGTTTTCATTAGGATTTCAGTACAGATAACAAGGATATACAACATCAGTGCCACACCCAAAGAAATACAGTGTGAGCAAGGGTTGGCTGGCACCTCCTAAATTAAAAGAAAGTTGGAAGTCAGCTCATGCTGGATTGCTTATGCAATGGCCCCAGTATCTACGATCATTACAGTAGTGACATGATGAAGACGTCCAGACAGGTCATTACCCTCAATATGACACAGGCTCTGAATCTTTCTCATTTTCCCCACCACCACTTTCTCTCTTGTTCTCTCTTATTAATAAGAAACATCTAGTCTGTGATGTGCAAGACCATATTCTCTCAGCCACAGTGGCGACATGTGATTTGACTCTTCTCTGCAGCTCTCAGGAGCGCCAAGCAATTAATCCTAACTGTGCTCAGCTTCAGTTTCAGTTGAGTAGATGTTGAGCTGTGCTCTGAATCACTCTGAAGTCTTGGAGCGAGCCTTGTGTTGTAAAGACACTGAGACAGAAAGACAGACAATCTGCCCAGAGAGAGACTGTGTGGGACTAGAGGAAACATATCCTTCTGGCGGAGAGATACTTGAGCATTAGAGGGGAGAATTCTGTGATCCGCAACACTCACACATGAATGAAACTTCCCCACAGAGTCCTTAGCATCTCTCTCTCACTATCTCTCTCTCTCTCTCTCTCTCTCTTTTGTTTTGGTTCCATTTTGATGCATTCCCTCCCTAATCTGGCTGTGGAGACGACAGGCTATAGAGAATCTTGTTGAGCGTGTGTTCATGGTTGACAGCGTTGTGAGATGACTGTCACAAAGGAGGATGCTCATTAGACAGCCAAGGCTGAGGCTAATCTGATTAGCAGCTGTCACACCGTCTTCCAGCTCACAATCAGCACGCCGCCTCTTCCTTCCACTCCATTGCTCCACTGCCTCCTCTATGTCACTCTCTCTCTTTTTCTTTTATCTTCTACTTCCTCTTAAAACACAGGACCACCTCTTCATTCATCGGGCTCATCCTTGTCGCACATAAACTCATGGTCTATTTTGCCATTCACACTCAGATTTGAGATTGTTATAGGTCAAAAGGTTTAAAAGGCCAACATTTTATCATCATTGTATCATTTCGCAAGATAGTCCAAAAAAATTAATTGCACAACCTGTTCAATGGTTGATTTATAAATGTTATTACCTGTGTTTTTACTGCAATGAAAAGTTAATTTGTTTGCTTTGAAAAATGCCTATTTTCTTTAAACCACACATTTAGAATAGAATAGAAACTATAGACTAATCAGGAACCAAAGAGAAACAAGTCCCATTCAAGACCATGGCCTAATGATTATCTGATGAGTAAAGGGTTGGTTCACAAGTTTGAAACAGAGCAGCAGAATCAGCACAGCTGGCACTAATAAACTAAATAGTTGCCACTAATTAAAGCCTAATGAACTGCAGTGGGGTGTCTGTGTGCAGGCAATAGTTCATAGCCTGCTGATGTCTTGAACATTAACAATATTGTACTTCTATGTAACCTCAGACACCAGGTTACATAGAATTGGCTCATGTGCAGACTTCTGTTTCTAAAATAGACTCTTTTAAACATTTAATTTTCTTTCTTTCTTTTTGAAATAATAATAAAATCTTCACCTTCATTGCTCTCATGTGAAGGCTGAATGAGATGTATTTTACTACCTACATACAGCTCTGGAAAAAAAAGGAAGATAGATGTTCACAAGCCATCAAAAAAAACCAAGCTGCTTGTATTTTTACGGCAGAAATGGCATGAACCATCAAACAGCAACGTGAAATATTGGTAGAGAGTGGTGGTATCTCTACATAAGGGGCTGGCCCCACTAGATGTCGCTGTGGAGTAGTGCACAACATGATCAGTAATTCAAAATAAGTGTAACTATATATATATTTTATATTTTTCTTCACACCTAACATTGCTGTGGGTTTCTTACATGTGGTAATGGTGGTGCTGTCCATTCCAAATATCTTCCTATATCTGTTGCATAAAAGGTCAGATATTCTCCTAGTATTCTTCTTTGGAGAGCATGTGGCCAGCCCTTCAGAGTTGTTTAACAAAATGAGCAGTTTAAAACACTATCCGCATGTTCAACATGCGTTAAATAACAAGCTCAGCCCCATGCTGAGACCAAAACGTTGCTGGGTAAACTTTTGTTTATGCATCATCCTTTCAACAACTAGCAGTCATCAGACATATGTTGTCAATCACATAGATAATTTAATAAAAGTTTAATTGCCATTAATTGCCTTGCCATTGGAGCAAAAATGAGAGATTAACCGTTTGAGACCACACAAGCCAGAGAATTTTAACATCATTCACCCTGGGAAGGACAAAAACCTCTCATTCAATCCAGAGTGGTTCAAGAGAAAAACATGGCTCACTGCAAATGTCGGAAAAAATTCCTCTTTCACTTTCTTTGCCTCTATGGCGGGGGCACTACCTGGACAACAAGACTCAAGGATTTGAAACATGTTTCAGAATGACTGGCCAAACACGTAAGCAGGTTTGCATATGGAAAATGCCATAAGATTAGGCTTGCTAAGAAGGGATAATATAGAAGCTCAAGTTGATGCTGCTCACAAATGTGCTATTGACCTTCATAGTCAGCAAACAGAAGAGAAGTGCCATTTTCTTTGCAGAATAATAACATGCCTAAAACTTTGCGGCTAATGAAAAATTGGTCTGCGAGATTGTGATGAATCTTCAACTTCACTAAACCTGGGCATTTTTAAAAGCATTTTTGAAACAATGTGTGACATTAAGGACAAAATAGATTCTGGTCTTGCCAAATTGAATGATTATATTTGATATTTGAAAACTGCTACTGTTTGACTGATAGAGTTGGAAAACTCTAAGGTTTTTAGTTTTTAAAAGTTGAGGTAAAATCCAGTATCAGACAATACCAAGGCATTTCAAAGTCATGATAATTATGAAGTCAAGTGCAAGCCAGAAAAGTGGTGTTGAGAACAGACTTGAGACTGACATCATAGCAGTGGACTTCAGATGAGTGTTGTATGTGCTGAGATTGTTAAGCATTACTTACCATTGAACCGACATGTCCGCTCTCTCCTTTCTCCCCTGGTGGTCCTGGCATTCCCTACAAATGTAGATATGGTGAGCACAGAAAACAGACCAGAATTTTAAAAAAGTCAAATTCAGTTTTCAGAGCAATAGAGATGCAGTCAGTCTTCGAAGTGAAAGCAGGCCTACTACAATTCTTACCTGTAGTCCAGATGGACCTGATGCCCCTTTAAAGCCCCTCAGTCCTTCATCTCCTTTTGCTCCATTCATACCCTGCTGCCCCCGAGGACCTGGCTCACCATCTGCACCCTAAAACATACACAAATATGTCAGCAAAATAGACACTGCACAAAACAAAGTCATATATCATAAGGTGATGATTTTATACATCACATTATTAGTTATTGCAACATACTGGCAGTCCAGGTTGGCCCACAGGTCCTTGAATTCCAACAGGTCCCGGGGATCCCTGGAAAAGAACAGGAAAAGTTTAATACATGGTCACTCAAAAAAGGACATGATTTAAACCATCTGCTCATTACACCAGAGATGCACTGTCCAAACCAAAAGTTATTACAACAAATTGCCCAAAACCAATTAAAAGTCAGTTTGTCCTTTACCTCCTGGTGATGCAAGGTAATGATGTGTTGTTAAGACTATTTGCATAAAAATTCATACTCACAGCTTCTCCTTTGTCTCCTTTGCTGCCCTTCTGGCCTGGTCCTCCTGTCTCCCCCTACAGAGACAAATACACACACATCACTAGTGTTGTAGTCAACACTGCCTAAGCCGAGACCAAGTCATGAATGGCGAGCGTATCGACATCAAGACAAGACCAAGACTTTGAGGGGTCAACACCAAATTAAGACCAAGACCAGATTTAATATATTACGGCAAGGGCATTACAGCAAGTTTTTCAAATATTACAGATTGATGTGTTATAAGGGGTGAGATAATTCCCATTGCCAGTGAGAAGCAGAATGAGGCAGCCTGTGGAAAGACGCATCAAAGATTTTTTTTCAAACCACATTAATGATGTTAACAAATACATCAGATATAGCAGCTGTGGTCTTGACTGGTCTTAAAATAAAATCCACAGTATGCTCTGTCTGAGACCAACAAGACAGAGTAAAAATGCACTTACTACAACACTAAATACCACATACGCAACTCATTCCAATGATCTGCGAGTAATTTACAGCTGTGCCAGCGGTCCAGTTAACTACCTTGTCTCCATCCTCTCCTGGAGGTCCAGGAGGTCCAGCAGGCCCTGGCAGCCCTACGGGTCCAAGGTCCCCATCTTGCCCAGCTGGCCCAACAGGTCCCTTCTCTCCCTGGGGAACAGATGGTAAAACAGCAAACAATCAGAAAATGCTACAATACTTATTATCCTCATATAGCAGTATGTCACATTGATTAATGTATCATAACAAGAAGAAAATTCACACAAACTTCATCATGTGACACATTCTCTCCCTCCCTTCCCTTTTCTTTCTGTCTTACAATCTGTTTTGTCACCTCTGTCCCCACCTCTCTCTTGCTCTCTGTTTCAAAATGACACATACCAAAGGTACATCACATGTTGTTTATTACCCAATAGTGGGAGGTGATGGTACAGGACATGTGATAAAGGACACTGTTGCCTAAGAAACAATATTAGTAATGTTCCAAATCTTACTGGATCGCCTTTCTCTCCCATCGGCCCAGCAGGTCCCACACCACCAGGTCGACCCGGCTGCCCAATAGCGCCAGCCGACCCAGCAGGGCCCCTCTCTCCTGTGGCACCCTGGAAATGAAAGAAAATAGAGAGATGAGATGAGTGTATCACATGATTCTCTCCCTGATTTAGTGCGCTGGTCATGATCACTGATCACCATGGAAACAGCCTCCAGCTTCATAAGTCCTAGCATTCTATATAACATAGACGCCAAATGAAGTCCAAGAGATGGTATAATAAGCAACTGAGCAGACTTACAATAGCTCCAGCAACACCAGGTAGACCCTCTCCCCCCTTCAGACCTGCAGGACCCTGAAAAAACACAGGCACAATAGGCAATTACAATAAAAATTACTGTATCCATTAGAAGATTCACAATCAAGGATCTTGCTTTGGCTATTTTCACAAAAAAAATGTATTCATCACAGCTTACACATTTCAGTATACTGTGATGTTGACGCAGAGTGAAACTGAAGATGTAAGGATATATGGGATTTTGCATTACCATTGCACCAGAGGTCCCTCTGTTCCCTCTGAAACCTTGGAGCCCAGCAGGGCCACTCTTCCCTGGAGCTCCTTGTGGACCTGGATCTCCCTGGAAACCACACAAACACACACACACACACACAAATATGTGATTAGATATAAGGCAAGGAGCCAGCAGACAGCAGGTCCTCCTTATGCAGTCATAAATTACACCAACCAGCAAGTTACACCAAGAAGGAACGTTTATCTTTTATGAGCCATAATACACTCAACACGGCAAGGTTTCCTCTGTTATTTATGAGCAAATTTGAGGATAGGATGAGACCCAGGAAATAAGATATTCAAGCAGGGCTGAGAGTCACAGGGTTTTATCTAATATAACAGTAATAAGGTGATGCTGGTAAGTGATTATGATCCTGGCATAATGATAAAAAACAATTACCTTGGCACCTTCCTTTCCGGCAGCTCCTGGTAAACCATGCTCACCTGGTGGTCCTGGTGAACCTGGATGGCCTCTATCTCCAGTTGGCCCCGTCTCACCAGATTTACCCTGAAAATAAGCATGCTATCTAAATACTTTCTGTGTGATGCTATGTTTGAATATCATCGTCATCATCATATTAGAAAATGCTGAATATGCAACTGTTTACATACGAATCAACCAATATATCACTGACTTATTACCTGTGGTCCCACAACACCTGGGGGCCCAGGGGGTCCATTTTTGCCTTGGAAGCCCTAAAAGATAAGATATGTTAGTCTAATTATAAGTTAAGAGTATTAAACAGAAACCGTAAGATACACTGGTCCTGTTATCGGCAAGAAAATGCAGTAAGAACAATGTGTTTTAAAAAATGTAGTATAGTCAAATACGTGCTAAAAAAATCAGCACTAGATAATCCAATTTAAACTAAAATAAATCAGATTTCCACTAAATACAGATTTAGATTTTTGGAGGGAATTTGACTCACTGGTTCCCCTCTCTGGCCTGGATGACCTGGTAATCCATCTTTTCCTGGTGGACCCTGTAAAGAAGGAACTTTTTCATTGTTTCTCAGTGTAATGAAATCAACCTAACCAAAAGTGAACATAAAATGTGGGATGACTTACAAATGAATGTCATTAAATCAAAGAGCAAACAATATATAGAACATCATAGCTCACTCACATTAGGCCCTCTAGGTCCTGGTTCACCATGTCTTCCCTGTGGTCCTCCAGGACCCTAGAATAAAACTGTCTCAGATCATATATTCTTGTGCTTGTCCTATACACATTCAGATGTATCCATGATTCCATAATTGTTTTTCAGGTCATCTGTGTAGTCCAATAGTAAAAAAATAAAATAAAATACCTGTTCTCCAGGGGATCCAGGAGGCCCATCTTGTCCTGCAGAACCCTACAAGGTGGACAAGGAAGAAAACAAATAAAAACAAAGCTACTGTACAAAAACACTGCACTTTTAGTTTTCTTCCCACCAACAAATTTTTAGCTTTCCCAAGATGGTCTTTGAGTGTGAGAGTGTAAACTGAAGCATCCCCTGCCAGACAGTAGCTTCACACTGCACCAGATGGCCTGTCATCTAGAAGTGAACAGCAACAACCAGTTCCAACTCTGTCTGTGCATTCATCCATACTTTATGAGACAGCCAGGTGTGTGTTTATTTGTGAGAAACTGCATGTGCATATGTCTTTGTTTATGTCAGGGTGTATGCTCGCTTATGTGTGTGTCACCTTCTCTCCAGGCTTTCCAGTGGGCCCCGTTGCTCCTCTTCCCCCTCGGGCTCCCTATTAGAAAACAAACAAGTGTCTGATTAGCACATGCATAACTCATCTGGAAGTGAAAGATAAACAAGTGATGAAGTGAAAACACTGCGGTGATGCAACACTGTGCCTAACTCCGACACATTGTGGTAAACTGATGGTATCTAATTAGTGGTGATGTACAAAAATAGCTTCATAAATTAAGAAAAAAAACAAGGCAACTACAGCTGTACTCACATTAGAACCTCTCTGGCCTCCAGACCCTTGCTGACCAGCTGGACCCTGCATTATAAAGGTTTACAGTAAAATTTGTTTGCAATGCTTCCAAACCTAAGCAAAGCAATGTTTACATAGATTGAAATATATTCAAGAAGTCAGGATGTGATGTAAATTAAAATATGAATTAAGTCCTTACCCTTCGTCCTTTTTCTCCTAGGACCCCAGCCACACCAGGGAAACCAAGTGATCCCTGAAGACAAAAGTAGAGGTTAATCAGCTTGAGCCTTCAATCCATCACACATCACCCCAATGACTTATTAACGTATAATTAACTACTGTATCAAATTAAAGCAAATCTAATCCATGAGCCCAACACAGCCTTAAATACACCATTCATCAACATGTAATGAATTGATGTCACTAATGAACTATTAATAAAATAGCCTTTTTTAATAAGTCATTTATCATACTTTATTTTTAATCAGACAGGAAACAGTCCAGCCAAAGACACACATCTTGCTGGTTATAGCAGTGATAAAGGAACCAGAGGACGTATTAACTGATCATGATAACTCATCAGTGCTCACTCACCTTAGGTCCTTGTCTTCCTGGGTATCCTGGCAATCCAGGCACACCAAGTTTACCCTACAGAGACACCAGCAGAATAAGAGGTTAGATATAAATAAACCAGAGAAATATTGAAATGAAAAGTACATGAAATAATTTAATTAACACTTTCATGACATACTGCTGACTATGCATGTACCAATACAGCAGGGTATCTCTAAATTATTGCATATAGTGATGACAGAAAGATCAAATGTTTAAACATGCACACTGGTTTAGCAGCAGTTTTACTTAAGAGCAGGATTTAACAGGATGTAATATGTAAATGTGTGGACATTAAAATCCATTGTTCAGTATTTCTGCAGACTATAGTTACACTATAGTGGTTTTCTTAAAGGTCCCGTACTGTGAAAATGCACTTTTATTTGGCTTATAGGTTTATATAAACTCTGTGGTGTAAATTAAAAGCTATGAAAATATGAACTTGCTCAGTGCTGTCAGTCCTCTAGCGCCCCCACCACAAGTTGACCTCGTGACAAAACAAGCCAATTACAAAATCCTTTGCTTGTGATGTAGTAAGAACCATATCCATATCCAATCATATTAAAGGTATTTTAAATGTGCTAGCCCCACCCCCATCAGTTACTAGCAACAGAGCAGTGACCGTGTCGGGAAATCAAAACGTGAATCAAAACTACTGCACAGCCTCCACAGGAGAGAAATGTTGTATGTACTAAGGGATCTGAGGTTAACCAATCAGAACGTTTACTGATGAAAAGTGGGTGGTGACATTTGGCTCCCAGTGTAATATGAGTCATTTGTGGCAGAGACACAGAGAAGCACTCATAAAAGTGAGGAAAAATCAAATCTATACTCTTTTATTTGTCAACACCATGGCAGAAGTCTTTAATATACATATATACATGGTATAGATAGAACTGTAAATGGTAAGATATGGGACCTTTAACATTTGGCTACCTATTTGAGCATCCCATCTTCCTCTTTTGTTTTCTAACTGTGTCTTGTAATATTTTATTAATGTACCTTCTCGCCAGCTATCCCAAGAGCTCCTGAATCTCCAATGGGTCCTGCTTGCCCCTTTGGCCCCTCTGGTCCATCCTCCCCACGAGTACCTGGAGCTCCATTATCACCCTACAGTGAAGAATGGGAGTAGAGGGAGACCGACAATTACATCTACACACCAACAGAGAACAAATGACAAAAAATGATTTACAGGCTTGCGCTCTCACCCTGTCTCCCTTGATGCCCATGTCACCTTTGAACCCAGGGAAACCATCTTCTCCCTGTGATGTATTGAAGATAGGTGATTTGTACTGATGGATCCTTAATGATAAATGGCATCATTAAATTGTAATTCATCAAGTGTTCTTCTTTTTAAGTTACAATACATGAAGCTCACAATTTCTTACACATAATGAAAATCTGTTTTACTCACCTTCTCTCCTTTGCTCCCCTTTAGACCCCTAACTCCATCTGCTCCCTGCAAAAAAGAGCAAAAAGTTTTAATTTAACAAGTGTGTAACATCACTGGCAAGAGTTGTTTCAAAAAACTATCTGCTAAATGGAAAACTGGTTGTCTCTAGTTCTGAGAAAAAAAACCTCTACAAACACTGAAGTGATTTATAAGTATGTATTGATTTTCTCTTGACCCAACATTGCTCTGTTATCGAGCAGTTATTGACCTTACATTCATTTCATACTGATGATTGCCAACAATGTCAGGCTTTCCTGAAAAAGATGTTGGGCCAAACTACCAGATGAAATACCAAAAGCGTCACAAGAGTGTCACAAAAACACACCAAACAATGTCATTCAATCACAACTTTACTTTTGTTTCTCAATTTTTAAAGCACACTGAGTCAAAACTGACTTTTTAACACCCACACACTCTCACCCTATCTGACATTTTGTCCTATCCGTCAAATGTTCCTCACATTGTTGTTTGCAGTCCCCTTGAGAACCAAGGTGCTTTCCCTCCACCTGCCAGCTGTCAGTCAAAGACTTAAACAGCTTGTCCATCACAGGTAGACATATACCCGGAATTAAGTGTTTGAGTGAAGAGATATCTCAATGGACATTACACCTGAGATCATGATGAATATAAGTCTCACCTTGACTCCACGGGTCCCTGGGTATCCAATAGGCCCCTGAGCACCTGGCAAACCCTACATGAAAAAAAGATAGTATTCTTCAGTCTTAGCAAGTAGCATCCAGCAAAAATGCATTTCTCTGACCAGATATGAATGGGCATCTCACTCAGTCACTGTTTTCAATCCTTTATTGTCAAGAAGGATGCTCATACAAAAAAAAAAAACACTTCATGCTGATGAGCACATGTTTCTGATTCTCACTGCCTTCTCCTCTTGTATAATAAAGACAATAGCAACACAGGAACACAATGATGCAAATGATTATAATGATGAGAGGGTATATTCTTGTAACCTAATATGAATGAATGGATAGTAACAATAGATGGCAGTATCTTGATATAACTACACTACAGTACACACGCCTAAGATTTACAGTTACCCACTTGGATGCCTTTCTCTCCCGGGGGACCCTCTCTTCCGGGGTGACCCTAAAGCAGGAAAAGAGGAATAAGATTTACTAGAGTAAATGCAGAGAATTTACAAATACATGCAAAAAGAGTATGTTAAATGTAGGTGAAGTGATGAGCAGGATTTGGGCAGCAACTGGTACAAGACCTGGACTTCACACCTCCAGCCATAGAATGATGTGTGTCTGTGTGTGTTTGAGTGTCTGTGTTTACTTACAGGAGGACCATCAATGCCTGGTAGCCCCTGCATGCCTTGTTTTCCCTGAGGACCCTGAATAAGACAGACAGAGCAATGAATTCTGAAGATGGGTTTCAGATGTGCATGGTATAACATCATTTCCAACTTTCCTGCTACTGTACTCAACATACACTATTTACAACATTTTATTTCTTTTGTCACTCTAGCCTCATGACGTGCATCGGCCAAGGCCTTCTCTAGTGTCTGTCATGACTGTGTGTGTTTCTTGGGTATTGATTTCCTGTCTAGCTGTGTCTTGTCTGAATGCGGGCCAGAAGTGGTTGGGTTGCACTGTTGTGCTCAGCCAGCCTCCCTTGGGTATGTGATGACAGGGGTCACAAGGTTACAGCTTTAATTCTACAATTAAGTGAAAGACATGCTACCTACCTTCTCTCCTGGCAATCCAATGGGACCCTGAGGACCAGGCAAGCCCTGAACCAGAACAAAGCATCAATCAGGTTAAGTGTCACAAGACTAGGAGAAGGCTGGGAGTTGAGGTTTTACTTGAGTGCATATGGTATATTGTTATGTATGGAAAAGCCATTGCCAGTAGTGATGTCTAGTTCAAAGTTTTTTGTTTTATGAGAGCCAATTTGCACCATCCAACCCACAATATATGTCTTAATCAACCACCCAAACCTGACCCACAAACCAGCAACTTTATCCTGTATTTACACATTGGTCTATTGGAGCTGTCCTTGTATATATAGATTGTGATGCCAATTCCATATTCCAGTGCTTTGTTGGTAAATTGACAAAGCACTGGAAGAGAGAGAGTGGCATTTTCCTTTTCTACCTGCTCTTTTGCTCGGTTGCAAATGGCCTATCTGTGACTGATGCCAGTGGTTGTGACAATGACTCCACAACCACTGGCCCATAATGTGCACCAATATTTATTAGTCATTGTGCCATAAGAGTAAACCCCTTACCGGACACGATATCAAATGGGCGTAGGTCAGAGCAGTGGAACGCTTTTTGACGTGACCCAACTGAATCCATAATATTTTCCAGTAAACTTACCCAAAACCGTCTGATCCACAGGTGCAATTTATTAATTATTGACATGGTGAAAATGAATGATGAACTTCTTTTCATATGGCTACCTCAGATTTCATTTTGTAGATCCATTTTGCTGAACTAAGCTGAAATTGTCTCTCCAAAAAATACAATCTGTTGAGCTAATAAAAACACGTTTTAAATAAAACTTTATGTGACAGAATCAACAGAATTTATCCTATAAAAGAGCAAATGTGGCTTTAATTTTAGTTTTAATTTACAAAAAGCAAAGAAAGAATTCTATTCATGTAACTGTTTATTTTAAAAGTATGTATTTTGGTGCAGTATTCAAAACTAGTTTATATGTGTAACATGGCAACAAAACAATTATTCATTCATTTTGGTAGTGGTAAAGCACCTGTACTCCTGGATTTCCCTGTTGACCTGGGGGCCCTATGTCTCCAGATGGACCCTTAAAATAGAAAATACTGGTGGTCAAAGTAGTTTAACTGTTGTACACATACATATTTTCATAAATCTGTATCTCTTTTTTACCTAGCATTATTTCCACAGTCTTTAATATTATGTAATAATAATTATGGAACAGAGAAAATGTGTTGAAGAGGGTTGCAGGACTGACCAGGTTGCCCTTTGACCCTTGTACTCCATCGGTTCCGCGAATACCCTGAAACATACAAAAAGTCAGAAAATAATGAATGAAATGTCCATATCTGGTGGAAGAAACAACCACCACAGTGCAGTGGCTTTTATGTTTATCTTCAGTGGTGTATTGATGATTTCATGCACTAGAAAATCATTTACAGAGTTGAGGACAGTAAACAGCTCTGTTCCTGTAATCAAGGGGATGTTGACTTACCGGTTGGCCAGGTGGACCAGGTGGACCCCTTGGCCCAACAAGACCCCGTGCACCCTGGAGACAAAACAGAGCAAACAGTCAGCAGCTAACCAGCATTCATGATGAGATGCAGTAGGTGTGGAATACTAAATCAGAAATTAGAACTAGGGAGAGAGAAAGAATTGGAAGAGAACAGTAATGCATTTTAGTGCGTGCATCTGTGTGCATCTGGTTTTGTATGTGAAAACCATGAAGACTGCGGTAGCCTGTATTTGTGCGAGTGTGTTTGTGTGCTCTGTTTTTGTCAGTCTCCCTCTTTGTAGGCTGGCCAAGCCACCTGTTCCAAAGCCACATCTGTGATCTCCTGGGAAGTGATTGATATGGAAATATAATCATTCATGCCAGGATTTTATCTCTTCCCTCTCCGACTCTCTGTCTTTCCTCTCTCCATCTCTCTTATCTCGTTCACAACCAACCAAATATCTGTCTGTTTATTGCTGTCTCACTTTTCCCATCACTCCCGCTCTCTCATCAAAACAGCCAGCTCCTCTCCATTCTTCTGTTTTTGTAGTTTAACACAGTTTTCCTGACATGTTTTATGGTGTTCTATTTCTTCCTGCACTCAGTGATCCATTTGGAGGGACACAACCCTGCTGAGCCTCGACCTCACCTACTGTGAGAAAGATAGGATGTGAGTCATAACCAATAAACCAGTCTTTATGGCAGACATACCCAGGAAAAAAACAGCTTCCGTTAACAGTGCTCTTAACGTGTATGTGGTCTCTTAATGATCCAAACATACCAGTTAGTAATATAATATGAATATGTACTAGCAGGCTATGTATTTTGTGTGAGGTTCATGTATTGTGTGTGTGTGTGTGTGTGT
>JAPQRN010022177.1:0-14472 GCA_037367275.1 Coranthus polyacanthus | reverse complement strand
ATAATTCCTACAGCCATAAGAAGGTTCTTTTCACTTGATTGCAAACACTATTTTTCATTTTCTTGGAAAACTAACTTGCATAAGTGAGCATAAACCAGCCTGGACCTTTCAGGACACTAACAGCAACTACTATATTAACTTGAAGTCTCATGTAGATGTTCATGACATTCAGAGGCTTTTTTAAATTTATTTTTTATTTTTATTTTGAGGAATTAACTAGTTTTTGTTTTCTTTATAGTTTTGGTCTTTGAGTTTTTAGATGTGTCCGTTATAAACTTTATATAATTAGTGGACGGAGGAACCGTGATGTCACCCATTGGTTTCTGACATGCCATTTTCAAGCCAGGATTTTGCTTTTAGCCGCCATCATATTGTTTTTTTGGAGCCAGAAGTGAACATATGTGGACGGGGCGGGGCTTCAATAGTGCGAGGGGTCAGAGCCGTCTACAATAGGGTTAAAATGTCCGGGTTTCATTGTTTTTCATAGGACCATTAAGCATGTACTTAAATTGACCGGCGCTTTGCACAGAATACTTATGGTACTCTGCTAGAGACTGTCTTGTGTGCAGCTCCGCTGTTCTGTAAACAGAGAGAATGAACATCGGAGCTGCATTGTCTTGCTACTATGCCGAAGCACAAAAGTTGCTTCACTGACGAGTTACAAAAAGAATTCCCCACTTACCGCCCTGGTCGAGATAAGACATTATTTAACATTTTTCTATTTTTCCCAGGAGGCATTATTTTCTATCTTTATTTAATTCCTGAGATTTTTATTTTATTTTTTTGATATTTAAAAAAAATAATTTAAAATGATAAAATAGTAAAGCATGGTGAATAACCTCTCAGAATCTGAAATGTGTCATACTTTATAATATACTAAAGTTATAAGGCATCTTTCAGTAAACTTTGAGTATCATTTAAGTATCTCAAGGTGGAGCCGAGTGTCCTTTTTTTTGGGAATCAAAATATAGTCACCCTAGTCTACGAGGGGTCATGGGTGAGCTGATTCTGTAAAACCATTACTGCTTAACCAAGTCATTTTAATGTCTTGTTAGTGTAACCTACAATCAAGTTGTTTGTCAGGAAAAAAAATGGTATTAAATAAAGTGAAACTCTGCCATCTCAGCAGGTGAGCGTGCTGTTATACAGAACTGTCAATCAAAGCCTGACAGACATCAAAGTCTTCTTTTCAACTTTATTACAGAGGAAAATTTAAAGATGGACCAGTCATCTCTAGAAGAAGGTGTGTTTGTCAGTCGGCCCCTTACGTTTCAAAATGCAACATCTCAGGAGCAGCTTGAGAGAATGTTAAAATTTGGCACAAATGTTTATTTGCATTAATAGATTATTATGCAAGGATGCTGGAAACATCTGATTGAACATGTGCTTCTTGTTTACATATTGCTATATCTTAAATACAACTTCAGCTTTAGCTACAACTACAACTTCAATTTGCTTAGTCTGTCCCTTTCAACGTAAGGTGTATAATGAACCTTGTATTAATAGCCTCTAGCTGGATTTTAGTGTTGGGTGAATTAAGTGTTCAACAGCACAGAAGCTGTAAAGCCTTATGACTCTAAATCAATAAAATTGCCCCTAAAAGTCTGGACGGTATTTTTTAGATGCAATTGTTGCCATTACTTATGACACCTGGTTAGAGCCTTAAGTGTTATTTATGAAACAGTAGTGTCATTAAGTGTGAAAAGTTGGTTTCTGGAAGCTTTTAGAGTCCATGTGATGATGCTGCTACTGCTGCTGGTGTTTCTGCCAGAAAGACACAAACACTGAGTTCTGCACATATGGATTAGCCCTTACAGTGATGTTCCAATGTGTAGCTTTCTCAGCAAGTTAAAAGCTGTCTTTTGAATGTAACAGAAAGAAAAAATTACACGTTTCTCTCCGGGAACCAGTGCAGTGACAGTAATTGTGACCATTGTATTGGTTGTGTAAAACCCACAGTCAGTGAAGGGGAATTGGAGCAAGACAGCAATTGTAAATTAAATTATCAGTTTGCTTGCCTTTTAAAGCAAAAAAATAAAGAGAGAAGCACTGTAGCTAATGCAGTCTTTTACTGGAGACAAAGATATGATTTACAGCTTGTTTGCAACATGACAGTACTAAAGCTAAGATCTCTACTATTCTAGTTAATATTGTCTGTTTCCAAAGACAACTCTTGTTTTAATGTTGATTGCAGTTTAACTCCTGGGTATGGGTTGTCTAAAACTAAAGAAGTAAGCTGGAGATGCTAGCATTGTTGAAAAATTATTCTTTTTCAGGTTCTGTACTTACCATGTTTGCTCAGAAAACACAATGGAACCAAAACTATCCAGTCTTCTCATGGTTTGTATATATGACCAATGCCAGAATATTGATCACTATGTCCAAGTCCTTCATTATCCTAGCCTTCCATCCAAAATGGATCGACATAGTTTTGCTCAAGTGTAACATAACCCTTTTTTTTCCAATAACCCAGTCTTAACTACCAATCTTTTCATAGAACCCTTAGGGTTCACTTAGGGTTAGACTTATCAGAGAAGAAGTGTAAGACCAAAACACATGTATTATACTTTATTTGAAAGGAAACATTTAAACCTGGCTCAAATGTAATCCTAACCTTAAATAGATCACCAGGGACCTGGTGGATGTTACTGATCCACTAATGCATCTTCTGTATCTTCTATTTGATATCAGTTTGACACCAAAATCACAAAATCTTCTGCACTGAAAAACAAAGAAGTTGAACTTTCATGTCATTAATGTAAAGCTGAAAAGGAGGACTCCCAGAACACTGCTTTGAGACACTTCACAAGTGATGGAAAAGCTCAAAGATAATCCAAAAAACCTTAACAAGAGCTGCCTCAATAAGAGCACCCACACCTGTGTCAAAGGCTTTTTGCAGGCCAAGTCAAACCATTCCACATTTTACCTACCTGTATCTGTTTCCATCTTTATTAACATCCAGCCTTTTCATGGAACACTAACACAAAGTGTTTGAAGTCTGGGCTCCATGAACTTTTGCTGAGGGGTTAGGGTTAGTGTAGCGCACAGCCAAAATACATGTATTAGACTTCATTTGAAAGGGTACATCTTCTAGTTTCTGTGTAACATGTGATGTAAAACACAACCTAAACTACATCAGTTCAAACATGGCTCAAATGTAACCCTGTGACACCGAAATCACAAAATCATCCATATTTAAAAGAACAAACTTATTTTCACAGAAAATTCGATCAAGTTATCCTGTAGTTCATCTTCAAAGAAGGCAAACACTTTTTGTGCATTTTGGATGTTAAAGCTTTAAAATATGCTTTATAAGAGTGTTGTTAATTCTTCATGTGATGCTTACTACCCAGAAAACTAAACTTCAGTAATCAATGAGCTCAAATGAGCTGGCAAACCAATATTTCAACAATCCAGCCAACTTTAATCAGGGCAAGACACGAATCTGGCAAAAACGTACTTTACTTAGTACTTTAAGTATTACACAAAAGAGAGAAAACATTTTAAAATCTTTGTCAGACACTAACCTTCATCTGTTTTGGATTGCTTAACTGAAATTTGATTTACTAAGGACATGAGTTAATGGTTAGACACTGATTCAATAAATAGGAGATCTCCTGATCTCCTATTTATTGAATTATTGAATCACAAAGATTCCCACCTCTGTATATTACAAATATTACAATAATAAATATTGCTGAGACTTAATGTACAAGATGTTGTTTTGCAGTTTTGCGAAGTAGAGTCTTCTGGTATTTGTATTTTACTTGAGTATTTATTTTTCTGACAAGGTATTGCTTTTACTCTCTACATTTGAACACAAATAGCTGTACTTCCTACTCCTTACATTTTCAAAACAGGCTCATTCATTATTAGTTTTTAGTGCATTTTAGAGGAATTAGGAACTGTTTTTGCATTATTATGTGACGTCACAGCATCAGGATTTCATTTCAACCTAAGTGGATGGAACAATATCACGATCCCCTTATATCCATCGATGCATCTCGCACATGACAAATGTGGCAAGACAAAAATGATGTAACAAGATGAAAACGCACCTGCTGCATCGAGGGTCAAAGGACAGAGAGTGTTGTATATTGTACAGTTTGTAAAGCCCTTTGAGGTGAATCTCTGATTTGTGATTTGGTCTAAATTAATAAAATTGAACTGAATTGAGTGCAATTTATTTTGATATAATATATGTTGGCTTTTGCAACATTCAATAAAAAACAAACATAATGAATGCAATCTGAGTGTTATTCAACAAGATTAAATCAACAAAAAAACATGTAATAAGAATTTTATTTTTTTTAAAATAAAAAAAAACACAAAAGATGAAAATGTTTTCAACATGAAATAACAAAATATTAAAAGATATAATGACAAAAAAAACATAAAAGACTCAATAAGATAAAAAACGGTGAAAAAAACATACAAAAATGACGTAAAGACCTAACAAGATGTAAACAGTGTAAAAACGATGTAAAAAATGCAATAAGACAAAAACAACGTAAAAGATGCAACAAGATGAAAACACAAAAGACGAAAAACTTGATGACAGATGAAAACTTGAAATAACAAAACATGACAATGGTTTAAAAGACCCACAAGATGAAAAACAATGTAGAAAACGCAACAAGACAAAAATGATGCAAAAGACATGAGATTATAAAAACATAAAAAAAATGCAACAAAACAGAAACGGCATGAAAGACATGACAAGTGGAAAATGACAAAAACAACATTCAAGATGTAACAATAAAGTGAGGGCAGTGCAGTGGTTAGCACTGTCGCCTCACAGCAAGGAGGTCCTGGGTTCGAATCCAGGGCCGGCCGACTGGGGTCTCTCTGTGAGGAGTTTGCATGTTCTCCCCGTGTCTGCGTGGGTTCTCTCCGGGTTCTCCGGTTCAGTCCAAAAACATGCTCCTTAACAGGTTAACTAGGTTAATTGGTCACTCTAAATATCCAATTGCCCGCCTTCGCCCAATGTCAGCCGCGAGCCTCCAGAGGAGGATTAAGCAGTTACAGATACTGACTGACAATAAAGTGAAAATGGCTATGTAAAAGATAAAAACAACATAAAAGGTGGTACAAAATGAAATGGGTGTAAAAGACATCAAGTGAAACAGACAAAATAAATAAACAGTAAATGGAGACTAGATGGTGAAGTAAAGGCATTAGAATGTTTCTGTTGATGACACTGAAAACTATTATATGACGTGACGTTCAATTCACTTTGCAGTCAGTAGAAATGTCATTCAAAGGCCCACTTTTGACTTTTATACTTTGAATAGATTTCAGAAGCTGTACTTTTTCCCCTCTCCCTTTCCATATAATTTCCCAAGAAGCATAACAAAAGAATACCAACATCCCCCGAGTCCTCGGTGCTTCACCAGACCGTAATCGAGTTTCTGAGTGAGGGAGTATTTTACAGTAGCTATGAGCTTTTGTCTGCAACTGACTATTACAAATGGCCATGTTAAGACTAATCATGGGCACATATCATTCATAAGCACAGTTCACAAAATAAATATTGTATTCAAATTTAAATGGAATGTTCTTGTCTATAATCTGTATTGTTGATATACGATTTGCTTGCAGTTAATTTTGTAAGGTAGGACCAAAACATAGATACTGAAGCTGGGACATATTTACACTGGCACGCCAATATTTTAAAAGCTTAAGCATATTCAGTGTATTTAATCACACAGTGGTAAATGTTATTAAGTGTTTAGCACCTGTTTATTGCAGTTTGAGTGTGTGTGTGTGTGTGTGTGTGTGTGCAGCCTCACCATTCTCCACTAACTGCGCCTTGATGAACAGGAAAATCAATGTTTAGCTGCTCTGAAATTATTCAGCCTTTGTCTTTATTAATAATTTACATTAAAATGTCACTGAAACAACATTAATAGGTTAGAAAGCAAATGATGACCAGTTTAAATAAATAGTCTGATTGGAAATTTTAATTAAAGTTGAACTTGGAGAATATTTAATTTATGGAATAATTTCTGTTATGGCTGAATAAGATTTCCCTGTCTCTAACATTAAAGTTTAACTTGGACTAGATTTTTATTTTTTTTTAATCCTCAATAAGGCCTTTGGAATTTCAAATGTTAACATCTAAATCAGTTGGACATTCTGCTGCTTTTTTTTCTGAAAGTAAAACTAAAAGCTCCATTCATTTACTGCATTTGAAACTCTTTGAAGACTTACCAGTACAAAGAATAAAATATACAGTATACATTTTTTGTTGTTACGCATCTCTCAGAACAATAGCAGACAATGGGCTCTTCCCAATTCCTTATTTTTCACCTTCGCAGGTCCTCGACTCCTCAATCTGATATGGAAATTGATCTCGGCGTGGCATCTTGAAGGATGTCTTAATTCTCTAAAATGTACACCGAGGACTGAGGGCCAAGGACCAAGGAGGACCGAGGATACACAGGTGTCAAAGCTTTGTGGAAGTGTTTTCGGTGATTGGACCCTGACGTGTAAATGGAGGAGTGACACACATTTGGATTATATGAACCACGGCAGGACCAAAAATTAAAGTTTTCCTCAATCTGAAGTTGTATTAGTTATTTAAAATGATCCACACGTTTGCGTGATCAAACGTGTGTGTGTATTAAATAAAAAAAGTATGACATCCCTACATCGCCTACTGACACATTATGCCACATTTTGAATCGAATTAATAGTTAATCATAAGTTTAGATAAACACTCATCTGACAGATCATAAAATACAGCAGTGCATTGTAACTAAATAACACACAGATGATGCAGCTGTTACACACATCATATATAACCAACGTCTATTTAAAATGACGGCTCAGGGGAAAGGATGCCTCATTTTATTTAAATGCATGTCACCTCGACTCCTCGAGGCGAGGATCAGAGGAGCTTCAACTTAAGAACTGGGAAGAGGGAGTGTCATTTGCCACGCACTGCAGATCTACCACTTCTGTTAGTACCCTTCACAATAAAAGCTGTAAATGTATATTCTGTGTTCCTGAACATCACTCAGAACATTTCACTATGAGGGCTAGGATTAGAGTAATGTAATGTTCTGTTGTATTGTTCTCAGTGTAATACAGGTCAAAGATAATTTATTAATCACTGTTTTCAGTTTTAAGTTTAAGGTAACATACCATCCCACCTTTTTTCTGGTTTGGGGTTGTATGTTTACTTTATGTCATTTCACTCTAGTGAAATAGCCACAAGCAGTGCTAAGCTTTAATGATCGTCATCTTTGGAAAACATGATATAATGTAAGCACACAAGTCAAGAAAATATAAAAAAAATATATATAATATATATAAAATATATTGAACATATTGAACAATAAACAAGTAAATAGAATAATAAACACTGTGGAGATGCTGCATACTATGGGCTTAACAACTGCTTCATGTCAGGTTTATTACAAGGTACAAGTTTATGTGTATAAAACATAAAAACCAAAGTAGTCAGTAGATCTGACTTCTATGGATCGTTGTGGTGAGAAACATCCAGTCACAGGGCATTGTCACAAACTAATTGACCTCATCTGTAACAGTCAGTAGTGGCAGTAGTAGTTAAGTGTTTCTTCTTTGGATGTGATCGTAAACCTGCTGAGAGCTATTTTTATTTGGTAACTGAGATAACTCCTACGCTCAGTCAGGGCACCCTGTAGCTGTGGATAACTGGGCTGTGTTTCAACACCCATGAGACTTTCCTCCTGTAAAAATCAAGTTCAAAAGTTATTTTTGCAAATAGCTGACAAGTATCATGACCTACAGTCATATTTTGTCATTAAGTGACATCTTAAATTGGTGAGACAGCATCAGTCCTTCCTGCAAAAGCCCCAGAGTGTCATATCTTGATGTTTGAACTGTAGCTGCGACACTATGTGTTGATGTTGTTTGTGTAAAGATTCAGTGTGTAATCTTCAGTAGCATCTTGTGGTGAAGTTGCAAATTGCAGCCAAGTGAATATGTCTCACCTAAGGTGACCAGGTCCCAATGAGCCAAATGTATGTTTGTGTAGGAGAATGTAGGCTATGTTAACAATGCTGATATGAAGACTGATGTAATGTTCTCTAACTTATGAAATAAACACACACAAAAACATTGATCAAAACCATTGTGTCTCCTCAGATTTACTTCACATGACTCACCATATTCTCCTCCTGCTGCTGACCATGAAAATGATCAAAATAATCTATAAACTGAACAAAATAAGCAATAAAATAGACAACAATAATCTTTTGGTAGATCACTGTCTCATGTCTTACATTCATTTTACTCTGAAATAAAGATTTTCTAAAAAAAATCAGTTAAAATTGGTGACAATTTGCCTTTAATCTGCTTTAATTCAAACTCTAAATATGGGACATTGTCTCAATATGTGGGACAAAGTAGGGACAAGGGATGGAATGCAGTGCAATCCCACACAAAGCAGGAGACCTGGTCACCCTAGTCTGGCCTCACCCTCCCCTACGGTGGCAGTTTAAAACAGAAAAGACCCATGTTAGAATCAGTGTTTGTTTTGTCTGTTCTGGTCTTTATAGTTAAGGGGAAATTAACTCTGGTCCACACTCAGACATAGTAGGTGACAGTGATGCAACATTGGATACCACCTGCTATAAAAAAGAGCTACTGTACATATAAACAGCTCATTGTAAGGTAACAAAAACTACAACAACTCAGTGATTATACACTAGTGAAAACATGAAAATTAATATTCAATTTCTGTTATTAGATCCTCTGAAATCCCCCTAAATCTTACTCACTAAACCTTTAATGCTATGTACAGTAAACATATTTTTCTTTATTTATATGTTGTAATCACTAGATAAACAGTGGGAAACAAACAACAGTGAACCACATGAATGTGAACACTATCAGTTTCCTTGATTTAATGCACAACTCTAAGGATAACAGCGAGAAAAAATATGTCAGCAAATTTCTGCAGTATTTATCATTTCAATGGTTCTCACAATGGGACAATCCTGGGTTATCCTTATTCAGTGATCTCAATATAAACCATCACTCACACTGAAGAACAAGTCATGCTCATGGTTACTAGAGGGGATGACAACCTGTACCTTCAATGCTGTAAAAACATTTTGGCATCAACCTGCAACCACACTATCAGTTCTTGTGGCATCCCTTGGAAGTAATATGACAACTGCAAAGAAAGTTGGTCTGAGGTGATTTCTGAGTGTACAAAAATGTCCCAACTTCCCTTATGGCTGTTGTACCTGAAGTGAAATTGATCTTTTTTTTGTGCAAGGTGCTAGCCTGGGCTTCATATTCCTTATTTTAAGCAGGCTTCAACTAAGCACTGAATCCAACCAGTTTTTAAGAAACCATATTTGAAGGTTTTATATGGAAGATTAGCATGTGCTCATATATTGACCTGAAGTTTGTGTTGAGTCTGTTTGGCGCTGGGAGCTGGTTCTTTGTTGATTTTAGCTAACTCATTGCTAAGCTAACAAATGTCACCATAGCCTACACTCTTGATAAGAGCCACAATACACTGATTTCTATAAAGAGGTCTCGGGCCAGATTTTCCACGAAAATCCTCATTCCAGAGTTCTTCAATGTCCCTCCCAACAGTCTGCAACTCCAGATATTATTAGCTTAATAATCCAGTGAGCTAATACCAAAAAACAAACTTCCATTGCAACAGATTCCAACCAAGGGGCAAGGACCTTGACTTCAAAATGAAGCCAATGCAGAAGTAATGTAAAGTGTAATAACACTGATGGCAGCTAAATGAGGCTCCAAAAAGCCCTGGCTCCCATAGACTTAGATTTACATAGACTTCTCTCTAAAAATATGATATTTTTTGCCAGGAATGATTCTGGTCTCATTAGTTTTATTTGTATTTGTGGTCACTTCTGGCTCCAAAAAGCCAACATTGCGACGGCCAAAATGCAAACTCCTGGCTTCAAAATTACAGTTCAAAAACCAATGGATGATATCATGGTTCCTCCATCCACTTCTTATATGCAGTCTATGAATCCAACACAAGCTTCCTGTAAGTACATGAATCTTCCATACTCGACCTTCAGAACTTCAGATTGGATTTTAGGCTTTTTCAGCACCCATGGAAACCCTGCAATAGCAAAAGCAACTGTCGACTGCAGTTTGGTGGCAGGATACTGGCCATTGTAACTTCTCAGAAAGGGTCACAGAAAACTTTTTAGGGGGATTTAAAAAAGAAAAAGAAAAATAAAGAGGTCCAACTGCTCCCTGACATAACCTCTCTAATAAATAGAGAGCTGTCTGGTTACTAGGCCCTGAGCTCTGTAACATACTCCAATGACAGTCAATTAGCCTGCTTCTCTCTGCCAGTGTCTCTACCCACAGACATGAACGTGGGTGGCCTTCTGAAACGCTCACAACTCCAGGAATGTTGGCTTGATATAATCAGGAGGTTTTTCATGATATAAATACAGACCAGCATGCATCACCTGATGGCTCAATAAGATAAAAAAATAATGATAATAATCAAAAACTTCCTCATCAGTGAAGAAGGAGGGGGGCTGCATTTGTAATTGACGCATGTGATGAGACTAATAAGCTCCCCTGTGAACTCATCAAAGAACAAGGGAGAGATAATGAGACTGTTTCTCTTTTTATATAACTCATAATCAGTTTCTTTCTGTTTCTCCATTTGTGCCATAACCTTCAGCCTCTCCTCTCGCTCCCCTTTAGTCAGTCTGAGTAAAGAGTTAGTAAAGACTTTGCACAGACTAATTGATGTTTTAGCTTTACTTTCAATATCAGCAAATGACCTACAGAACAACTGATAACATGTCAAATCACATTGCTGAGAAAATGTATAACCATTAACGGTGTAATATGGAAGATTAGTGTGTGTTCTTGTGCTTACGTGAAGTTTGTGTTGGAGTGTGTGTTGTGCTGGGAGCTGTTCATTTTTACATGTTTGACTGACTGCATTTCTAAGCTAACGGTAGACGAGCAGGAGTGAGGCAGTGAAGGACTCAGGAATAAGCATGAGGAGAAAAGTTCCCAGACAACATGGCTGTTATCATGGATATAGGCGATGGAGACCATTGTTATCTTAGAAATGGAGTTAGCTATTGTCAACAAACAACTGGCTACCAGGACAAAATGGACTGAACAAAAACTTAACTTAAACATATGCACAATTTTTGACATACAAATTCTAAAAAATATTTATATTTTCTAACCATTACCATTCCTGGTCATAATGTATACACCACGTGAAATAGCCACAAGTAAAATTAGCAAATGTAAGGTTAAATTCTAATTTATCAATAGATGAGTCCACAGCAGCTAGTATTTACCGTACACATACTGCTTGCACATTGTACTGGACTATTGAAATATATCAATAAGCTGGCTCTCTACTGTATTACTGTATTGCACAATGGATTATAAATAATCACATAATACCTGTAGGTTTGATCAGACATGTCCACTATCCTTGCATCATAATCTGTTCACTCAGTTCTCTCAAGTACTAGTAACCTACACTTAGTGAGACTTTTTAGTAACACATACCTGATAAGTAGCAGCTCTAAAGTCAAAATTTATTTACCGTCATCTGAATAGTTTCCCTGTACAATGATTTGTTTTTCCCTTTACTTCCCACTCTCAATACCAGAGATACTGAGATGTGAGGTATAGATATACACTAATATGTATGTGGGTCAATGATGGGATGCTATTTATCAAACTTACAAATTACTTCCATGCATTATTTTTTAGAGGACTTTAACATTTCTGGTTTTAATAATTGGGGAAAAATGTCAGTATGGTGTAACCGTAAAACTACTAAATAATTAGACCTGCTTAAAAAGGTGAAATTCTCAATATACATATCTGGTTTGGCATGATCTTACTTTAGAACTATTAAATTGTAATTAAAACTAAGTCAAGTCAACCAAGGTGGTGTAATATAAATCATTATATTGTGGTTACACCGGTTGACATTTTCACATGCAGTCAGTCTTAATTTTGGTTAAAATATATGCAAATATCATTTAAAATGACATAAAACAAATGTAAATTCAAAATATGCATTTTAACAAACCTGATCCATGCTTTTAGAACAGGATTTTTTGTTGGGAATTGGCAGTATTCCCTCCTCCCTCCTATTGTTTCTTGTTTCCCTGCCCTCATGTTGCCCGTTTGTGTTTTTCCCTGTCTGTTGGTGTTTGTTTTCTCAGGGCTGAGCTGAGGATTCCCACTTCTCTGTTCCTCTGCCTCCTACTCCTCCCCTGCACACCTGCTTCTCATCTTATCTCATCAAGCCACCTTCACCCTGCAGCATAAGAACCCTGGTCAGATCTCCAAGAGTTGTTGGAACATCCATTACTCTGCCTGGTAGCATACATGACACCTCCAACTTTTGTTTGTGTGTTTGATTATTGATTGATTTCATTATATATATATATGGTATGGTCAAGTAGGTTAAGGTGGGGTCAGGGGCTGGGTTAGACCTGTTCCTAAATTTGAAGAACATGAAATTTTGGCAGTGCACCCATGATCTAAGTGAATGTTTTTGCCAAATTGTAAGACATTCTGTCAAGCCATTCCTGAGACATCATGTTTTTAAATGTGGACTGAGGGATGGACAAACCGTCTTACATGTGTGGACGCAACTAAAAATATGCACTGAGGCCGAAATCCTGCTGTATTACCCTTATTATGTATACTGTATAACTGTCTCTCTGGCATTTACTGTGTTTCTGCATAAAGTTGATATGACGCCTTTTAACTAGTGGCCAAATATAATGGGCCACTACATCAAATACATTTACGGATTTCTCGAAATTTGATTATTAAAAACATTTGAGTATGCAAGTCAACAACAGATATTTTAATACATAGATGTTACATATTATACCTTTTAAACAATGATATGCCTATTTCATTGAACTCAGCTACTTCTCAGTTTGCATGCTTTCTGGGAAACAGACCTGGGGAAACTTGGATGAATTCCTCACAGACAGTAAGGCAGACAGTAAAGATCTCTGTGGCATTTGCGGTGACTGTGTATATTTGAAGTGGCTTTTAAATGCAGTCCTTGTCTCAGCACTGCTGCACCATCATTTGCGTCATTTGCTCAGTCCCAAAAGCAGGAGTAACATTTGTAGCTCAGACGGTTTGAAGCTTAATGTTGGTCTCTAAGATCAGTGGCTCCTTTTCTTTCATTAAGAGGGTCAGGCGGTTCAAGGAGGCTGGGTTGGCCTATGAGATCATCAAGACACTTTAAGTTTAAATGGCCCTCCTCATACAAATACTACATATTATCTGATTAGATGGAGAATCTTGAAGAGAAGAACCTGAAGAACCAAGTAGACAAAAAAAAAAAAAAATACTGCTGCTGGAAAAAGGTGAAAGGGATTCTGAGCTGAAGGAGGAACAGGGATAAGAATAAAACAGAGCTGTGAAGCTGTTTTTGATTATTTTAGTGCAGGTGTACTGATTACGCATTCAGCACACAGAATGTGAAGTAGCGCACGGTTTGAAAGCAGCTATTTTCCAGTAGTTTATATGCAAAGATACACTTACCCTGCCTGGGTTTTATTGTGTTCAAAATTTATAATGTGTTCAGGTTCAAAGATGTGCTGTGATATTTAAAGTTGCTTTTACTTTATTCATTTGCGTCTCTCTCTCTCTCTCTCTCTCTCTCTCTCTCTCTCTCTCTCTCTCTCTCTGGGTTTAGTCTGTTGGGTTTTGGGCCTTTCTAGCCTGTTAAACATTAAATGGCTTCCAACTCCAACGAGGCACTTGTCTCTCTGGTGAACCACAGGTTTGCAGCGGAAGAGGAATTAAGCCTTCAGAATGTGTGTTGCGTGCCACTGAAGTCACATCTCTAAACATGAATCAGCCGGATGTTGCCCAAATTTTTTCGCTTCAGTGTTTTTAAGAGTGACTGGAAAAAAAAGTACTGCCTCTGTGAAATCAAATGGTGTTTTTGTCCCTAAATGCAAGACCACAGTCTGCAACAGTTCTCTGAAAGTGATGAATGTGCAGTAGAGGAGTTTACATTCACTCAAATCGTCTGCAGTGAACAAATTATAATTCTTCTGGAATGCTCCTAATAATGTATTATCTCAGTCAATTAGGAGAATTCAGCAGACAACCACTTCTCCAACTGAATATTTAAAAGAAGGACCCAAACAAGTTAATATGTATGGACAACTTTGTAAAGTTTCTGCATTAAAGCAGGTATGAATAAAGCTGCCACATTCTTAATGTTAATCATCTCATGGATGTATTATTAGGGCTGGATTCTGGAACCCAAAATGGCAGCTGCCTTACGTGGCTCATTGGTCCCACTCAGACTGTACTCATCTATTTTATTTATTTTTTTGGGCTGTTAAAAGTTTAACACATATAAAACCCCTTTCACTTTCAAACATAGTTTGACACTGACAACGTTGCCAGATCTCTATATAAGATTTGCAGTGTTTCCTCCTTTGTATC
>JAPQRN010022176.1:7371-24559 GCA_037367275.1 Coranthus polyacanthus | reverse complement strand
TCATCCTTGTCTGTCCGTCTACATCTGGTCCAGTGTGGTTAAAAACCAATGTTTTATTTCTTTTAATCGCTGCTCGGCTGTGGCTGCTTCAGCCCTGAGCTACTGACAAAAAACATGAGATTTTTTGCTTTGCCGAGTTTCATCAGAGCTCCGTGGTACAACACTCATCCTGGTGTGCTGTATAATCAGGATCAAAGCCGTACATGCGGGATAGGGATACAGATAGTATTGCTCAGCATTTAGGGTAAAAAAAGTAGGTCTCATAAACAAGTGTTTGCCTGCTTCGGTCAGCATTTCTAATCGAAATCCCACCGCTAATTAGCTTAGAGATGTTGCAGAGTTGCACATTATTTTGTCAAATTCTCTAAATGCAGTCACGCACACGGACACACAAGTCAGTTAGCGGGTATGGACCCATGTTTGCTGTAATTAATCAGTGATGTGGGACTCTACTCACCAAGCAGAATGTAAAACATTGAATTTAAATGGGGAGAGCACATACTAGACGCCACTGGCCCTGCATACACAACGAGCTCCCCTTGGCCCCGTCTCCCACCTCGGATAATAAGCTGTATTTTCTGCCAATTAACAAGCCTGTCTCTGTGGGATGATCAACTTGTTTTCCCTGTCGATAAAAACAGTGGCTTTTGTTGCCTCAGAAGTATCTAAGGAGTCAATTTGAAGCCATGTAAAAGGTCAACACAGGCCCAATAAACCCGGGGATTTACTGAGCCCAGAAGCAAGAGGGAAGTTTGTTTCTTTCTCACAGATGGGGACGTCGTGATCATGGAATCTTAATCGTCTTCCTTAGATTTGCAATTAATGATTCAAATGTCTTTTCCTGTCCATTGTTGGCCTTGAACATTGCAACGTGTAAATAAAACTAATTATAAAAAAATATTTCTATTTGCTTTTGTCATTTCTGTTTCAATTCATTGACTTTTTTTCCCTTTCTGAAAATCATAAAAGTGATGCCCACACCAAAAAATGTAGATTACTGCGTGCTCTGGAGGTCTTTCTTTCTCAACAAAAAATGACAATACAACCTGTTTGTTGTAATATATTATGAATATGTTTCTCCACTCACTGCCTATCATTGGCTTTTTTTTATTTTTTCCTTTTGCTTTGTAGCAAATAATACCCAGTGACTGTTTCGTAAATGCTGCTTTTTGAAATGTTTTTTTATTGATGTTGCACAGATTTACTATTTTTGACGTATGTTTTGTTTTGGGTCCGTGTCGGCGGAAAAAAAAACGGTTAAAAGCGTGAAACATCCATGACTCATACAAAAAGATCAATCAATTTTTGTGACCCAGCCCAACCACGATGTTAACGTCAACAGACGCTCGACTGAGTCTAGTTGAATATTAGAAACGTAAATGTCTCAAGACAAACCGATGGTGGCGCTATCTCTCCACTCAGGCGAAGGGGGAGCGACGAGATGACGTCTTCAGACTCCATATGGTGGAAAACAACATGCAGACACTATTTATGTACAGGTGAAAGGAAACGACTTTAAAACTTATGCACAATGTGTGTGGGTGGTTCAAAAAGACATGATCTGCGTTGTTTTCACCAGAGACTTCATGAATCTTGACTGATATTGAATAACTGACACTATTATAACATTTCTAGCTGTTTGAGGCAGATGGAAAAGATATAAACAACAACGTCTCGCCTTATACATTTCGTAATGTTAGCAAACAGATGCAAAGTTACACATCCACAAGACCTGGATTGTGTTTGTGCTCATCTGCTACTATAAGTCCAACTGCCGACTGACTGGAGCTGCACGATTAGCATCAATAGAGTCATTTGACCCACGGTTAAAACTATTGATCAGTGCAGCTTTAACGATGATCGGAAAAGCATTTTCTGAACGGTTGAGACTGAACGGTGAGAGAGCGGCTGTCAGATTTTGGATTCTTTAGCAGAGGAATAATTCCACTGTTTTCTGCAATAATATATCGGACTGTAATGACCAGAACAACAAGCCATTCAGCACAAAAGAAATGCATGCTTTTAGCTTCAGAGGGTAACAACTCCTGACAGTCTTGGCAGCCAATGAGCCCAATGAGGAACGTCAGAAGAATACATCAAGGCACAAGCCAGGTTTATGTCTTGCCAGTGTTCTTTCCTTGGTATTGATTTGACTTTATTTTATTCACAATTAAACCCTCTGGCAAGCCTTTCCCCGGACCTACACAGCATGTCCCTGAGTAATTTCTCTTTCTATTGTTTTTATAGCTGCTTGTTAAGTTTACACCAAACAGAGAAAGTTACTATTTTCATGAGTTAAATTCATAGATAACATTGCACCTGTTTTATTTAGATGATCTTTTGCTTTAACGCGACACGACCCTGACTCAGTAATAAAGTCTTGTTTCTTCCAAACAGTACATGAAACAATACACAACTTTTTTAGGACTGAAAGAACATTTTATTTCTTGTGTGTTTGCGGGAGGTGTTTGTGAATGTAATCGTGTTTTGACCAATAAAACATGTTTTATTGGTGTGTGTGCGCAAACCAAGGACAATACAGTAGCGGTACACAGCAGTAAGAGGTGACATATCGCACAATAAAAGCCTTGCACAGAGAGTATGAGCAATAATGCTTTATCTTTCGCTTCTTGGGAAATCTATCGCAACGGGATGTAAAAAAAAAGAGTGAAACAAGAGCCGCCCTCCCCCACAGATAATCATTTCTAAGAGTTCGCCTTTTACTGGACATATATTGTGGACCACAAGGCTATAAATGCTGCACAAGGAGCTCGAGTGTTTGTACGGCGCATAAGGAAAGCTTTCACACCGTTTCTTTTGCTCCAGATTCATTTTAAATTGGATTCACTTCTTTTTTCTTTTTTTTTTTTTTTCCTCATCGATCCGTAAACAGAACTCAACAATGGCAAAGCACAACAGGCTTTTACAGCGTTTGGCTAATTCATAAAAAGCAAAAGACTACAATGATAATGTTTTTTTATTTATATAGCGCTTTTTAAAAGCTGGTTTGACGGACAAAGCAAAAAACAGGAAGCTCAGAGATGAGACGATAACAGAAGTGCAACAGCGACACATCATTAAACCGTAACAAGACAGAGTTTAAGATATGAATGAAGAACAAGAGAAATGACACAAAGATGTTAAAACAGGATGTAAACAGCGACAACAGCAACAAATACATTCAAACATCAACTAGAAAAGAGAATGAGAACAATAAAAGCAATAAAAATGATACAAAGGCAATGACAGGAGTATACAACAATAAAATAACTACAAAAATAAAGGGAAAAGAGAATTAAAAACATTAGGATAACTGAGTAAAAACAACAATGATAATAAATAATATAACATGACTTAAATTCACAAAGACCAAATATTGAACCAAGTTACAAAATCAAAATAAACCTTGTACTGTGGCCAAAAAGGTCATAATTAAAAACATAAATATACAAAATCCATTACTGCAGATAGAAGATACAGAATGAAAATAAATCATCATGGAGCTAGTTCTGCATAAACAAACTCATGACAAAAGAAGAATGTTTAATAGATTGTGAACGATGTGGAAATAATGATGACATATTATTATTTCTGTTTCAAGTGTTTATCACTACTCGCTTTCCCCACATTCCTGTCTCTCTTCACTGTCTCTGTCAAAACGTTAAATAATACAAGACAGACATATCCAGTTAAGATGAGGTTTACGTTTCAAATTCAACACTTCCTTAACTGTTTCAAATTAAAAGCCCCGTAGCGCTTCAGTGGATAGAAGACGTTCATTTCTTAACAGACCTTATTTTGTGTAAACGTCGCCTTCCGGTGGCGCGTGTACGTTTCTACGACAGTTCTTCAACAGTTTCAATGAGATACTAAAGCCTTGTTCAGACCAAAAATTTGTGACGAGATGATGCCGTTTGTACCGTTGTATGTAAAGGTTGCAGCTGGACCTTCTCAGTTCGTCAAATCGCCTGATGTCGGTTTTAGAATGTTTATGCTTTATATAGTGTGTGTTTTTCTCAGTATTTATGGGCTGTGCTTCACTTGTTACCATGAAATGCGGCGCTACTATCAGCTGTTCGCCTCATAAATCCTGTCTCAATTGTCCCGTGTTTTCTGTCCTTATTAGCGGTGACACCAACTCCTCGAAGCAACAGAAGAATCGCTTCGCCGTTTCAATTAATACTAGACGCGAAGCTGCAGTAAATAACTCTATCAATCATATGTCATGGGATTAGGGTTCATATTTTAAGAAGCTACAAATTATATCCGGCAAAAAAAAAAAAAAAGCTTGAAAAGTGCAGGTTTCAGAACATTGCAGACTGAAGTGTTAGAAGTTTTAGCTCGTCTCGTCTGAGCTGGACTTAACAGAAGAACACCTGCAGTGACTGAAATCGAAAATAACACTTGAGATGAGTGAACTAGAACAACAAAGTGTTGAAAATAGCAGCGTTATACTGTTCGATGTATTAAAGTATAGAAGAAGTGTGCATCTGGCTGCACATTATATGACAGACATCAGATATTTATTTATAAATATATATATATGTATTTGTGGACCAGCCTTTATTTGTTCATGTTGACTTAATAGAGGCTTGGCTTATTTTAGGAAATTTGGTATTGATATTTAAACCAAACCACAATCTTTTCCCACTAAAAGCGAACACCTTTATTGCCTGAACGTGTCGTGATGTGAAAGCCACGTTCTGGTTCTGGATTTTGTGCATCACCCTCCTCTTCCCAAATGAGGGAATGCAAAAAAGTATCCTTCAGCGACAAATTACATTGAGATTCTACATCTGTGTCTTGCAGAAACGTGCACTGGCAACATTTTATTCTGGCAACTGGGTGGAGATTAGTGAGGGAAAAAAACAGAATTTAATCCGTTTACGATGGGTGTGAATCATAACACGGTCTGAAATCTTTCTGGATGTTTCTTTGTGTGTTTTACTTCACAGTCTGAACTGGCTGTAGATTCTTCTCCATATGGTGAGCTCGTCTGTGTGTTTTAATCTTTGTCTTTTTTTTTCTTTTTCCCCAAAGTGCACCGTGAAAGTAAATCAGCAACCCCTGCAGCGTTCGGGTCCCGTAAAGATGCTGTACTCCCCCTCGTTGTTTTCCCCTGTGTGTAGTTCACAGGCTGGTCCAGATCTCCTCCTTCTCTTCATCTTTTAAGTATTCACTTGATCACTCCACCTCTTCAGTAAGACTTCAATAGGACGTATGTAGATCAGGGAGTTGTTTGCAAAATGATAAACTAAATTGCCTTCTTTTTTTTTTTTCTCATACATAATTCATTCAGGATGATATTGTTTGCTGTTGCGGGGAAGATATACTTTATTTAGTTTGACCAAATATTAGTATTTTATTTAAATTGTCATGATGCAGCTCAGTGAAGCAACAACATAGGATCACGTTTCTGCTGAGAAAAAAAAACGTACATACATGACGCCGGAAGTCCAGTTCCTCTTTCATTTTCCTCTTTTATCCGTTCTCTGACATTCCCCTTTCTTTCCCTCTGATCTTTCTGTCTCTCTCTTCTTTCCCCTCCTCGTGCAGCCTCCTCTTTTTGCCTTTTCTCATTGATTAATTCCATAGGGCTGCCGCCTAATGCTTTTCAAGCTCTGTCCTCCTTCCATCGCCCGGGGCTAGGCAGACGACCGGAGGGATAGTGACTCAGTGGATTGAAGCTCAGAGAAAAGAGGGAACTTTCTTCTCTAAAGATCAAGACACTTCTCCTTCCCAGCGTTGTTTATATAGAACATCGAAAAAAATGCTCTGAGACTTTGGTCTTTGGAGGAGGAGAAATTATTTTACCTGCCCGACAGGGACTGAGCGGCATTTACAAAACATCCCAGTTGGAGGGGAAAACATGGTGTTTTGAAAGTTGTTGAGCCGTGTTAGTTCAGAGTAAACAAGACAGGGTTAGAGCCCACACCGCTTCTAATTATGGCTGGGAAACTGGGAACCTGGGTTCACTTGTGAAGCTAGTTCCTTCTTATTTGACTCTTTTTTGGTATATTTCAGAAGGGTAGGGTATAGGCCAAGGACAAACCGTTAAAGCCATAATATGCAACATTTCGGTGTCGAAGATGACGACCAAATGAATACCCCCCAACCCTCCACTACGGTGGCTGCAAAAACTGCACAAATCCCTTGTTTGTTTAGTTTTGTCCGTTCGACTGCTCCACACAGAAACTTTGAAAAGTTTCTTCTCTTTTCCACAGAACGACGTCAGGTTCATCTGTATTTATATTAAGGCGTTTGATTCGGATCAAGCGGAGAGAGCTGCATGAGGAAGGGGTTTTTTTTTTGTTTTTTCCCCCCTGATTTCGGCTCCTGCAGCTCATAACTCTGGTCCACACTCAAACAGGTGACAGCTCCTTAACACTGAACGCTACCCACTATGACATGGAAAAAAGGAGAAGAGGATGTCCCTTCTGAGCTACTGTAGAAACATGGCCGACCCGCTAAATACCTAAAAACTACATGGCACATTTTGTTCACATATAAAATGACAAAACATGAAATGTGTTGTGTTCATACTGCCTACAATGAAACACAAGAAAAAGTAAATTTTCACTGCTTTCTTTTTCAATGTCCTTACTTTTTTCTTGGGTTTGTGCCTTAACGCTGGAGGTAACAAAAAACACACAGGCGTTCTGGATTACACACCAATGAAAGCATAGATACCACAATGGATATTATATTCCATTCCTGTTGTTACATCGTACTCACTGAACCTTTAGAATTTGGAGGTCAGTGTCGGATATTGAGGATTCTTCGCCCGCAGCCTTGTGACATCACCTTAATGTTTGTATCGCTCAGTCCTGGTTTACGATGCGCTTCTTTTCAAAGCCTGAAAGGTACATGACTGTCTTTTTTCCAACTCACACACTTCAGTGTTCAGCCGGGGTGTTATGACAGTTTTCGGTTGAAACGACCACTCTGATCCAGCTTAAAGTGAGTGAGTGGGTGAGTGTGCGAAAGAGCAGATGAACAGTCTAGCGTGATAGACTTCAGCTGATCAGCATGCCCCTCGCTGAAATGTGATGGAAAATCTATTGGAAACTATTAGCAGTGAGTGAAATTTCTATCTCTGTGAAGAGTTCATCAGGAGCTGTCCTCCTCTGAGGGCCCATGACAAATCCTTCATAATCACACTCACCAGGGGAAAATATGAATAATACACACTTGTTGCTCCTGGCAACAGCCTTGAATTGTTGATGGTTCATAAGCGTGACTGCACGGTTATGCTTTTTCCTTTGCATTTGCATGCGAAGGTGCAGCCTGACTCGTACGCTCACCTGCCAGTAGAAGAATCAGTATTCATATGACTTGGCCTGTCTCAGATTCATATTTCATTTTATGAGATAAGGAGAGTGAGGGGGGAAGAGGAAGGCACAGAGAGCGAGTACAGATTAGGCCATTATAAACCTCATCGGAAAGACTTTCAAAGGGAGACGCATTGTAATGCATCGGCTCAGACAGGATGTCGGCCTCCAATGATCAGGGATCAGTTGTTCACGCTCCTCAGGATGTCTGTCATTTCTACAGTTATCACATTTGATGCCTGGAAGAGTATATGATGTATAGCAGTAGAAATCCTGTTTCTGAGTAACAGCAATGATGAGTCACAATACACATTGTTGTTGTTATAAGCGGCATCTTCCACCCACATTAACACTGTAAAGTGGTGACTAAGGTGTGTCAGATTTATTGATATACTGTCGGACTAGAAATATATACTGTACATCCACACCGTAAAACAGTATGTTTCGCAGTCTGTCACCCACATTCACCCACTTTCAGCCTGTGAACATGAGAATTAAAGAAACAAAAGCAATATGCTACGGTCGGGGTTCTAAACATAATAATCCAACAAATAAGCCCCAGGCTATATCTAATGGGTAACGAGACGATGAAATATTTATAAAACTTTTTTTCCCTTGGTAAATACTGAATATCTTCACCTCTTCAGTCTCTTGTAGAAAACAGGCCCATAGGACGTTTGAGCAACCAGTTACTTGATCACACCCGTTTGTGTGTGTGCGTCTCCGGTTTGCGTAAAAACGACTGTGTAACTTAGTGGAATGATAGGGCATGGGCCAAGGACACACGCCAGGGCTGGAGTCTAAGTGCCCTTTTGAGTTGTCAAGGGGGAAAGGAAAGCTACATAAACAACCAGACAGAATTGGTGAAAACAAAGTTAATGTTTTTTAATGAATGGAATTTTAATCAATTTTCATCAACAGAGACACGCACAAGGGAGAACAACAGATGGAACTTAGAACAACAAAACAAATAGAACCATGAGAGGACTCCTAACTCAGATTTTAGAGTTAAAATACTAACTTATCTGCCCTGCACCAACGTCTCCAAACCAAAATACATTCAGGAATAACGCCCCTCTTCCAAATGTTACTAGACGTAAGAGTGTTTCTAAAAGGATGTAAGGTAATGTGGTGAAGAAACAGCCTGACTAAAGGCTCATTTATGCTCCCTTTAGGTACGTAAAGAAGGACGGCCATCACTGCCCACATGTACATTCTTTACATTGACATGAATGTTAAGCAGTACATCCACTAGATGGCAGCAGAGAGTGCTCTCATGCAGCAACAGATAAGACGGTGGAGGAGGTTGTGATCATGTTAAGAAGAGGTGAAAGTGGAGGCAGCGTTGGTCTCTGAGGCCATCGGCTTTGTTTTTGTTACTTCATTATGTCTCGCCAAAGATCCTGTTGGTTTCTCAACTCTTGGCCGCGATTTCTAGTGCTTACTGCTCTGTTTTCGTCCATATCCGAGGAGGAAATTGGACAGAAGGTTCCCTCTGTATCTGTATTTAACGTCGAGCATAAATGAGCCGTGAACCTCCAGGAGCAAAACGAGCATCTACAAAGCTACAAGGAAGCACATCACTACCAAGTGAATCGAATACAGAATCGAGAGACACAGCTGCTCGCGTTAAATCACAGACTGGACTGACAGTTTGACTGCACTCTTGAAGCGGGTGCAGAGATTGCTGCTATCTTGATTGGAGTACAGGACCGGGGCACTGGTCCTATCCATCATGATGGCAGGAGGGATGTGAGGTGAGCGCGATGAGTACGGGCACCAATTCTGGGGCAAGTATCACCGAGCGAGTTCAGCACGCCCAGGATATGTTCCTGTTACCCTCTTCGACAACCCTAACAATCAGACTCATAGGAAGCACTTTCATCACGGTGGTTATCAACTCTTTCCGTCAGTCAGAGTTTCCAGCTCTAGTTATGAGAGTGTTCACCTACAAGAGGCAGAATTAGCACTAGATGACCACAAACAACTGGAGCCGCATCTTCGCGATCTTTGTCATATGCTCTGCTTTTCAGAGGCATCGTACAGCTCTTTTTACACAGCAGTTAGCATTAACAGCTAGGCTAACGTGCTTATTTAAGTCCGTGTATGTTAATTCTTTAGCAACTTTCTGCACTAAAATGTTTGGTTTTATTCCACGTTAACTTGCAGAGTTTGTGTAGCATGTCTTTTGTGTTGTGAAATGTCATTGAGTCTCTGGTCCGACTCTGAACTATACTTACAATTCTCCATCCAGAGAAATTAGGCAACAGTCTATGTAATTAATGAAAACACTGTGGCATCACAGATGTAGTGTTTACTTCATCAGCCATTGCCAAAATATTGCAATAATATGGCCCAAAATGGTGCAAAAACACAGAGTTTCTAGTCAGAAAACAAGGAAACATAAAACCCCACATACAGCCTAAGCCTTCAGAGAAAACTCGAGTTAAGGTGAATTGTGATTCCACCGCAAAAGATAATCATACGAGTATAAACACGGTAAAAGAATGTGTTGACAAAATGTATTTAGCACCTTCATTAAAAATCTAAAAAACTACAAATGCCAAAACTGACACTGATCCATGGAACCAGGCCCTAAATAGTCAAATATTCAGGCCCAGCCTCAGTCGACACATTAACACAACAGTCGTTTTGTATATTTTATCAGTAGCTGTGGCAGGTTTCTGCTGCCCTTAGAGAACGAGAAGGACAAAACCCTCCGAGCTGCTCACGGTGTCATATCCACCCCAAGTAAAAAAAATAAAAAAACGATTGCACATAAATTGTCCATCAGTGACTGAAAGTGATGATGAATTCAGTCCATCAGTCGTCTGATTTTCACCATAAAGGATATACCAGAAGCACAGGATTCACTTACAGAAATGGAAAAGCAGACAAAAATATTTAGTATTTCACCTTCAAGGTGACTTTCCAAGAGCACAAACTGAATATTCAGTCTCCCAACACCGGCCTTTAAGCACTGCAATAAAAGTATTTGGTCTACAATATTCAAGGCTGCAGTGAGACTTAAATGATTTAAAATGGAATTTTCCCAGCATAAGCTGCTAAAAAGAAGGTCATCATTCTCTCCGAGGAGAACAGGCTCTGTGCTCTGAAGGGCTTTAAAACCAAATCGGAATATCGCAGATATTATGTTGACTCGTAAAGAGATATTAACTGGGTTGTGACACCCTAGGAAAACTTTGAGAAAGGCAGGAGCTCTGGCAGCGAAAGATACAAAAGGTTTGAGGGGACGAGAGGTTGGAGCTCGGAGCAGATACAAAGCTCGTTGAAAAGGTGCCAGCGGTGAAGGAGCAAATGAAAAAGCTGCCACAGACTGAACCTAATACCTCATTAAGAAACAATCTCTTGGTGACAGGTGAAGGACATAATGTGAGACTCCTCCAGGGCAAGAAAGTACCGGCTTCAAAAACAGCTCATCCAGCCACATTCAAGCACCGGGTCTTGTTTTATCCTGAGGAGGATTCTTTTATGCCCGACTGTCTTGCGTAAATAAACTATGTTTAAAACCATGATCAGAGGATACTTAAACACACGGACTGGAGGAGGGATAACAACTGAATAAATAACACTGAAAACCCCCCTAGAGTTACAGTGTTTCCTGAAGATAAGATTCTTACAGATTCTTACATCATTACCCGCTCTCTGATAGCTTCATGTAGCGTCCTTCATAATGTTGTAGGACACATTTTATCAGCCTTTCATTTGCATTTGGCATTTTTCCATTTTAAGTTTCAAACCGCAGCGCTTTCGTGACATTATGGCAGGAGAGTGTGCTTGGAAAAATCAGCCGTTCAAAATAAAACCCACGTCTCAGAAAGGGACAAACATCAAGTATGTAAAAGCATGTTTACTACCTCAGATTCAGTTTTCTTCTAAAGCGCTGCCACACCACAGCGTTCATACTTTCAGACACGTAAAGCTTTTTTGGGGGAAAGTTGCATCTGTAAAATTCTGCACGTATGCTTTGTGTGCTTTGTGACAGTGGCGGCCGATGCGACCAAACGTCCACATCGCGGGGTTTTTAATCGCAGTCACGATACGCGATTTGATTTGCAATCTTTGTTCTCACTTCTGAAACGTGTAGAGTACAGACAGACTGGAGACAGCTGAAGGATTCCCATATTTGTTCTATTAAAACACATTACGTTAAGGATACCACTATTCCCGTAGTTTTAGTGTTAAAATAAAGATTAATAACCGGGTTTATTGGATAATTAAAATAAGGAGTTAATAAAGAGTTGTAATTGGCAGTAACTTAATCATAAAATATCAATAAAAATTCAAGCATTCTCCTTTAAAAGGTGATTATAAAATGACATCCCAGCTTGCACCGGACACAGCAGCCTTCCTGGGATAAAGGTGAGGAATGACGAGACTGGAAAATATATATAGAAGTATATTATACAGCTATGCTCCTACTCGATGATTTTCAGTGTTTACATTTGTGTTGTTTAAGAAGAAAGAAAGTAGAGGTCGATTTTTAAAGGTGGAAACCGCTTATAGTGATGACGTCTGTCAGCGATCACTATAACCAGACCTTTGATCTGTAAATCTAATCCTCAGTTGTATAGTGATGACGGGGTTTATTCACCTTAAGCTGTTGGTCAATACAGACAGATATAGATAGATTAGTTTTGGTGCCTGTCACATTACACGCGTATGTTGTTGTAATGCTGAGAAATATCTGTTCAGTCAGAAAAACAAGTGACACAGGGTTTTCTCCTCAGACTTATGGTTCAAAATAAAGGCCTGGTACGTCCTGCGGCTGAGAGAAATAAAGACCCCGGACACTATTAGAGGAAATACGGTAAGCGTGTTGCTTAAACAGCATTTGTATAGGAATGATTCGGTCACAGGCTTCACTACTAACAGTTTCCAATGTAAAACATGTCAACACTGTTGGAAATGAATTATCTTTGACTTCCTTAGAAACTGGATAACTGTTGAACAGAGCAGTAATTCCACAGAATGTGGTCAGATAACCTAAGTTGTAAATACGTGTCGTGTTTGTGAGAGAACAGCTGTCTACGGTAACCTGTTTACTAATGTATGTCGTGCTGTCAGTGCAGCTTCTTTCTACCTGTCTTCTGCTCGTTTCACACTCTTATATCATAACAAAAGAACCAACTGAACAAGAGGCTGCTCGACCATGCAGTTTACAGACCGGCTACAACAGACGCACACACTCAGACACACACTCAGACATCAGAGATGCTCTGCTGCTGCTGGCGACGCTTGACGTTTGTTTTAGCTATGTATTCTTACTTGTCAGGATTTCATCTTGTTGAGTGAGCAGGAGGAGAGAAATATTGGTAGGAGGTGTGTGTAGTGGTGATGGAGGAGGGAGGCGTTGCATGAACACACACAAACACACACACACCCTTATAAAAGTATCACCCCGTCTTCTTCAATCTTTCAGACCGAAGTGTTTCATACCATTAAGTCATAAGACGGCCTCTCCTCTTCAGCGTGCAGGGTATTTTTGAAGCTTTCAACCATTTCATCCCTCTGTGTGTATGTGTAGAGGTCCTATAGTAGCTGGTAATGGACCCTCCAAGAGAACCATCAGCCCCCCATGATAGATGAAGCTGTAATAGCAGCCACTGCTGAAAACACATCATTTGTCAAACGATAGCTGTTTTCATTTAGCATTTAACTCTGACCATCGAGTCTGTTGCTTCCATCGAACAGGGAGACACTCTTTAGGGTTGGACCGCTGTAAACATTTTCAAACCCTTGCGATATTAAGCCAGAACACCAGACCGTAAATAGCAGTATACCAAATTTGCCACTTGGTGACTTGACGCAGCAGACGCTTCCGAGTGTCAGTGAGTAAGTAAAGTTTATTTATACAGCACCTTTCAAAACCTGAGTAACACAGCGCTTTACAAGAGAAAAACACAAACAAGAACAGATCACAAGCATACGCAGTAAACACGACACTCAGACAGGTTTTTAACTGTGTTTTAAAAGACTGGAGGGTGTTTGCTGACCTGATCCTCAGTGGCAGATTGGTCCATAGTCTGGGTCCCAGGACAACAAAGCACACTCTCCTCGTGTTTTTAGTCACACAGAGAGTACAGCTGAAACATAATGACACTGTCAGAGCGCAAGAATGAGAGTGTAGCAACTCCAGTCCACTTGGTGGCGGTAATGTACCTCAAAGCTGCCAATAAACACCGAATAAGAAGAAGAAACGGGGAGCGAAGCATGTTGCCTCGCCTACATTTTTGTCTCCACTCTTTTGTTAGTTTCAAATTTGAGACTGAGTCTGTCTCTACCTTGATTGTAACCAAAGCCCTTTACGTTGTGTCACAGATCTCCCATTCAAAAAACACACAAGTAGCACAGCCTCTGGGGACAACGCGGGGTTCAGCGTCTCGGCCAAGGAGACCTGAACTTATGGACAGGAATCGGGGATTGAACCACCAACCTTCTGGTTTGTGGATGACCCACTCGACGTGAACTTCCTGACACAACGTTCACCGCGCGCGTCTGTCCTTCACGTTTGAGATCACATCATGGCTCCATTTGTCTGCTCATAAACAAACATCGTATCATATTCCTTATTATTAATTCATCGCCGTGATGTGGTCGGCGCTGGCGGCTGATAATGGACACTTTTTAATTTGCCAGAACCTGTAATAATGACAGTTTAAGCTCCTGAAGTGGACCGGACCGGCAAAACCCTAGGACTGACACAACTCAGGCACTCTTCTCATCTCCGTTATGAAACAGAGAGCGACCCACTAATTACTGAGGTTACATGTAAACCTAAAAGTTGGATCAAAGCAGATTAATTACTTTTTCAATTATGGCATTTTGTAATCCATTCATTCAAATTCACAACAAACAAAGTCTGGATTTTGTGCTTGAAACTTTTGTCACTGCACACTCACAAATGTGACTTGCAGATTGATTACAGCTTGCGTGACTCAACAAATTTTGTTTTGTTTTGGGTTTTTTTTCATCAATAAGCTTCCAAAAAAAAATAATCCCAAACAAGACGGTCATGCCTGAGAGAGAGATAGAACAGAGCGATATGGGATATAAAGTTAATCCCCAGAGTGGGAAAACATACTGGTAACAATATTGCCCCCAGCAGCTCTTTTGCAAAGTCATTTTCTGTTCACACTGTAAGAACAGATGCTTAATGAGACCACAGTGAAATGTGCTTTGGGCGCGAACGGCTGTGATGAGACTGACTGTGTGTTTGTGTGCGTTTGTGTTTGTGTGTCTGCTGTCTGAAACACCAATAATTAACATCCAGTTTAGAGTCAGACTCAAGAGTCACAAATCTGTTTCTCTCATATTCTGAACCGTCATGCAGCACTAATGAGTGTCCACAATAGAAGAGACATGTTTTCAAATAAGGTTCAGTCAAAGATGTTGTGCTTTTCTTTTTGCCCGAATCCCAACATGCACACCCATGCATTTGTGTTTTGAAACACGCAAATATTGCTCCGTTTACAGTCGTGGCCAAAAGTTTTTGGCAGTGAAATTTTGTTTTTGCAAACTTTGCCGCTTGAGGTTTTTTATTTTTTGTGTTTTGTGTGAACAATATACGCATTTCACAAGGTTCAAAGATTTTTACTGGCAAAGGCATCAAATTTATGCAAAGAATCAATTCGTGTCACTCGCAACACTTTTGGCCACGACTGTACGCATGGCATCAACACGACTCTGGTGTTTTAGGATCCCTAAAAAAAACAGAGACTTTTGGAAACACTGTTTTCAGTTTGTAAACTTCAGGATTGCGTTGCCATGTGGACAGAACGAAGCGAGACTTTTATTAATGATGATGCAGACGCCTACATTCGCTGCCATCGTGGGTCTTATTAGTAACATTGGTAGTCATCAGCAGTGAATGTGATATGTGTTGTAGACGTGTTAGAACGGACGCAGACGGTCTTTATTGTATTTTTTTAATGACAGCTCACAGTCTGTCAGTCCTGTAATTACCTCAAACGTCCAAACCATCCAAGAATGTGTTTTCATGCCATAGAAACTGATCTGGATTCAGACTCTACCTCTTTTCATCGGACCAAGGTCCGGCTGGTTGGTCTGGAGGTTTCGCATCTGCGTGTTTGGTTTGGATCGAACTGAAAAGTGAAAGCACCCTTCGTTTACTCTCAGATTCGACAGAGAAAACCATCAGCGTCTCGAGGCGATGTATTTGTAAGTGTGTGGCCACAAACGCAAACCACAACAAAGTGATTTTCAAAGTTAGAAGGCAGCGGCGTTTCTGTGAGTTATTGACTTCATGATTCAACATAACTACTGGCTGAAACTGTTGGGTTTTTTTTTTTGTTTTTTGTGTGTGTGTGGTGCATAACCCTGGAATAAACTGCTAAAAATTCATCAAGTTGGCCCATGAAACACACAGAAAGTGACTCAGAAGAACTGGATGTGAGCCTGGATTCACAACCTTCATGATCACTTCTCCTTAGTCGAGAAGGATCGCTGCCTTGGAGACTCTTCGTCTTCTCTCGCTGTCATCCCTCCATCTATTTCCTCCTCAATAGTAATTACTGGTACTGTGGTGCATGCCAATCAGACAGAGACTAAGGAATGTGTAATCTGGATCAGTCGAAGAGACGCTGTGTGTTTGTGTGTGTTTGTGTGTGTGTGTTTGTGTGTGTTTGTGTGTGTGTGTTTGTGTGTGTTTGTGTGTGTGTGTTTGTGTGTGTTTGTGTGTGTGTGTTTGTGTGTGTTTGCGTGTTCTCTCTGACATGCTGACTGATTTGTTTGCCACCTCTCTTCCCTCCTTATAAAGGAGGTTTGAGGAAAGTGGAGAAAAATGTGTTTGCGGTCGATTTGGTGTGGGCGGAGTGATGCTCTCCTCTGAAAGCCTGACTTCAGTTACACTCGGAGAAACGGGAGTCTGCGGATGACAAGAGGAAAAAAGAGAAAGCGTATTTTGTCGCTCGGAATCGCAAATAAGAAGGCACCTGTTTGAAAGCTGAAGAAACCAACACGGCAGTTATTTGTGTGCACGCTCTAATCTGAGCGTCGCTTCCTATTTTTTATTTACCATATAAAACCGACTTGTTTCTCTGCGTTTTGTAAAACTGTTCAACTTGCTTAAAATAGAAGAGGGTGTTAAAAGTCTCGTATCCTTGATTTCTATGCATCTCCTTCACTTTTTGGCTCACTTTCAGCGTTCTTCGGCCGTGTGATGTCTGGCTATGGCAGCTTCAGGCCCATATCATTAATTAAAGCCAGACTAATCTGTGACTCATACTACACTTTCAGCCTCTGCAGCTGCTATACTCTCTTCTTTTCTGTGTTTCTCTCAAACAAACACACACACATTCACCGAGTCCCTCTTTCTCACTGTGTCTAATTAATGCTGCCAAATTACTAGTTGTGTCCATAACTTGGAGTGCAAAATAAGGGGTTTTCTAGTTTGGAGCTGCCGTTGAATATTCAAACAGTCTTAGTTTCAAAACTGGGAGGAATACGCAGTGCATAAACACTGCACCTTCAATACTAATGTGGAGCTTCTCTCATCTCAAGTTTAAATCGCCATGAAATGCACTAAGAATATGTGAACTCACAAGATTTAGTGACTTTTGCGCAGTTCCATTTACATTTGAAACTTCCAAACAGACTTATATTCGTAGCTCTCTGTGTTCTTATATGTAGCGCCTTTTACAATATAATGTTTCTACTTTGTTAAACTGGATCCCAAAGAATTAAGCCCATCGTTGAATATACTAAGGTTAGGATTTAATCGCAGTGTTGTCGTTGCATCCCTGTTCATTGTGTTTGGTTTTCATCAAGTCAGTACCAGCAGACATATAGTATCTGTTGAGGAAGATGACAGAAGA
>JAPQRN010022175.1:0-24564 GCA_037367275.1 Coranthus polyacanthus | reverse complement strand
CCCAAATGTTGTAGATTGAGTGGGAGGTGACATGTTGCACACTCCCCTGCTTCTTCTTCTCCAAACAGACAACTCATTTTTTAGACACTATATTGTCTCCTTATTACTAATGGCTGCCAATTCTGTCACATCGCTTCCTTACTGTTGACAGGATCTTAGCTCTGAAGGATTACTGACTGGCCAAGAAAATCGTCATACACACACAAATAGATAGGGGTGTATGTGCACACACAACACACACACATGAACAAACTGCAGTGAGCCATTAAGACTGAGGTTGAGTGTTGGACATGAGGAATACGGGACTAAGGGGGCCCTTTGTATCTGAAGCCGTGACCCAGCCCTGCTTGCCCCAGATAACAGAATTACTGCAAATTGAACTGTAGGGTTTTTTTCCTCGCATTGCTTTTCCTCTCCCTGAATCACTCTATCTGTCCCGCTACCCATGTCACCACCTCTCTCTGCTTTCTCTGGGATTTACGACTTCTCAGAAAATCATCCCCCACTGTTCTGTTTGAGCCCACTGCCCCTGAAAGAAAGGCAGAGACAGACAAGTGAGAAGACTGAAACAGAGGACACAGAAAAGATGGATAGCTGTTGTGTAGTTTGATAAAGAACAGGAAAGAGGGACAAATAGAGAAACCAAAGGAAAGAGAAAAGTGATGGTGACTGAATGAAAGAGAGGCAGCAAGACACAAGGATGAGGTAGAGAAAAATGATGGCAAAGGAAAAAATAAAGTCAAGAAAAAGACTGGAGGGAAGGCTCTGCACTCCCCCACACCTTCCTTAATTAGGAAATATAATATTGAGAGATGATTGAGGTGGATCAAATGTGGGAGATAATGGTTTTATCTATGGCCACCACAGAATTATGGATACAATTGCCAAAGACGTGCACAGGTTGGCTATTGGGAGTGAGAAGAAGAAAAGAAAAGCCTCAGGCCATGATTTCCACAATGAAATTTAACTGAATTGTATGGAATATTCCTGCATTATTAAACCCCCCATTAAAGACAGAAGAGCAAGAGTGTCTATTAACATATAAGTGAATTTAAACCCTGGAGGTACGGCCAAACACAACGACAGGAATTCATCAAACTAAATGCTTATTGCAGACTTTTATTGTTGAAGTGATGTATTTGTGTTTCTGTTTGCATGAATTAGTGACTCCGAGTGAAATAAAGCCCTTGTTTCTAATTAGGATTATTTCATTATTAAATCATTTTTATTTGTTTGTTTGATTAATTTTCTAGTCTGTGTCAGATTCACAGACCATTAAATTTACAAGTATCTGATAGATTAGGTATTTTTACTGAACACAGGGTGACTGTGGTTCAGTAAAACATCTTCAAATGTCTTGAAAAGTATTACATTGTCTTAAATGAAGTTGCCTTAAATTCACAGTGACTATTTTACCTCCTTTATTCATTTAAACACACAATGAATTAAACTATGACCTTAAATGTACAGTATGTATTTTCCGACAGATTCACCACTTCTTACCTTCACAATAAAAGCTCTAAACATTTAAACGATGTGACTGAAGTTAGTCACTCAGATCATTTCACTAAGAGGAAACTATACAAGTAAAATATCTTCATTTCAACAGTTTCATTCACATTGAGTTTCATGACATATATTCACATTATATCATTTCATTCTAGTGAAATAATAAATGTTAAATGTTCACTTAACAAAGGGGATACGACACCATTGACAGCAACCAAATGAAACCAACAGGTAATAAAGTATGATTTCTTAGAATTTAAACATCATTGGAAACATTTGATACAAAGTAAGTTCAGAAATCTATAAAATATAACATAGGCCAAGCTGTTTTCAGATCTTTTAATCTAGAATATGAAGGTTTAATATCCAGACTAATAACTATGTAGTTTGTGAAAATGGAAACATGCACATCAATAAACACATGGACCTAACCTTAAACTCAAATAAATGTCATTTTATGATTAATTTTGAATGGAGATCAATGTGTTGTTTATTAAGAGTATATTTACTCCTAGTGTGTTTCCATCATGGGTTTGGTTATAAAGGTATAGATGAGTTTAGATTAGATTAGATTTACATATATACATATAATGCTTAATATGGAAACAAGAGGAAAGAAAGTAAATAAACATGAGCACAAGGTAAATACTCTGGTCTCACTTACTGTGAGTCCTAAGTGATGAGAGGATCATTATTGTATGATTCCATACTTTTTATTGTAAATGTTAAATTTTTAAATTAAGTGGTGTTTTCTTATTAGGAGATGACAGGCTGCTCATGCCCACATGACCTCAGCTTTCTTAGGGTCAAAGGTCATGACTTTGCTGCTGCTGAGACAGTCTGGATCTTTGACGACAGCGTTGAGTGAGTCCTGTGGAGCCTCTGTGATCTGTTCCAGAAGACCCTCCTCTGATTGGATCCTAAATGGATTTCTCTTCCATAAACCCATGTCTTTAACATTCACTATAACCTTGAGTATTACTGTGCTCTGCAAACCAATCGTCATACTGCATCACTATCCACCAGTTAGTTTTACGACAGGCTCCTTTGATGGTAGTTTTGAATTCAGGACCTGAAGGAGAGGTGAATGTGAGTCGTGAAATTGAACACCACGTTGTGATTTTTTTTTTTTACATAAGAAAAGAACATAGAAAAACACTCAGCGTTACTGTTTTTCCCAGAATTCAGTGGTGGGAATTGACCAGAGTGGCATATTTGGGCACTCAGCACTGCGGGTTCATTATGAGGGATTTAGCTGCTATTTTCGCTCTCCCCCACACACAACTCTTTGCTTGTTCCTTATTGTTTTTTCGTCTGCTCCATTTCCATCAGTCTCTGTCCTCTGCCAAGTGGGAGTCTGTTGTCATCGTAACCACAAGTGTCTCTGCTTTTTCTCTCTGTCCTTACTTTCCTCTTTTGCTCCCTCTGTTGTCTTTCCCTCTTTCCTGTGAGGTGATAAATATTTATTTCCTGGATGCTGGAGGGGGGGGTGTGACGTATGCTGAGGAGGTCTTGAGTGGTTTTTAAGGAGCTCGAGCAATTGAAACTGGTCAGTGGAGCCCTGGTGAGAAGACAGAGCAGCCACACACACATACATGCATGGGCTGATAGGACAGGATTGATTGAGGCAGCAACCACATGCTTTTTTACAAACCTGTCTTATTTACTGAGGGAGGCTGCTGGCTGCTCGTCGTCCCAGGGGGGTCTTCAGTATCTGTTATGGGTGGGTTTAGAGGCCTGTGCCATGTGCCAGTCAATTTTAATCATATAAAACTGTCTCTAGTCCTCACTGAAGGCATGGCACTTTAAATTCTGCTCCTCTATGCTCTGCTGTGGATATGAAAAAGCATTTTGAATCAAATGTGGAAGTCACTTGTGAATAAAGACAGATAGATATACTTTTACATGCTGCTAAAAAATAAAAAACTGTAAGATGTAATTAAAAGGATGCTACAGATCAAGGCATTTCAGTTGTAGCTTTTATTACACAACATTGTAAACATGCTGGAAAGAACTGAGGGATATATGTTATGTGAGTTTGTGGTTTTTTCTTGTGGCTCTTTCTTGACTTGTGAACCGCAGATTCATGTTTTTCTTAGCCTTTCCTCTCTTTTCTGCTGTTGAGTTGAAGTACTATTTTGAGTCAAGTGTGGAAGTCAATTGAGAAAAAAGACAGTGAAAAATACTAAAGCTCTATAGAATGTAATAAAAAGGATGCTATAGATCAAGATATTTCATTCTTTGCTTTGCACAATATTGTAAACTTGATCCTCATTCTGGAAAGTCTCCTATTTGAGACCTATATACATTTAGTAAAACATTTCCTTGAAAACACTGTTTTGCAGGTCCTTCCTGAGTTGTGTACCATGGACATTTGTTTTTCTTGGCCTTTCTATTTTAAAATGAGTTCCATAAACTCCTAAGCCCTCCCATACCACTCTCTCCATCCTCCTCTTTCCCACTGTTTCCACAATTACAAATCTTCCTCCCACCATATGGGCTAAATCCTATAATAGCCTGGGCTAAAAGAGGTGTGTTTGCTCACAGTCTCCGTTCCTCATTCGCACAAAAATTACACGCATTAGTAGCTGTGGGACAAAGCAAAGGGACCTCTTTTAGGCTGAGATGGTGCAGGGCTGGAAAAGAAGCCACTTTTTGCATGGCAATAGGCTGATGGTGTGTGTGGATGAAGTCATAGGGCTGGCCATCAAACACAGCCTGAATGCGAAGGAGGCTGGGCCCGGATGCTCCATGGCTAATTGTGTTACCCAGAGAAAGCCCTGACTGGCTTGTTCTCAGCCATTGAGCAGAGGAGACGTGGGTTTGAAGCCTTTCAGAACAAGGTAGAATGGTCCCCAGTCTGTGAATGGACTCTTCCAGAAACTGAGGAAAGAGAAAAGCTCTGAGACAAAACGAGAGGAGGAATGTGATTATTGGATTGGACCTCGTTCCCAGAAAGTGAACCCTGTTGGCAAACATACTGTTGAAAGAGTCCACTGGTGCTTTAGAGAAACTGATACTGTCAGGGCTGAATGTGTGGTGGTGCAGGATTCCCATTAAGCAAATGACAAAAGAGTACAATTGTGGAACAGAGTTCAGTTCAACAGGTCTCTGCCATAATCATGAGAAGCTGCTTTTAATTGCCTTGAATTTATCCCTGATCGTCTGTCTTCGTCATCTGGACCTAGAGAGCCTGTGTCAGTGACTTTATCTCTTTATTAAATTTCCTTCCTTTTTACAACTAGTGTGAAAACACCTGAACCTGATGCTACTTTTTACTGAAAACAAACCATGCTGCTGTCATCAATCTGTCTTCTTTTTATTTATTTAATGTTCACGTAGGGACAAGAATAATGCAGAAAATGATACTGCACCAAAGCATTTATAGCCTCAGCTAATTGTCAATGACTCAATTGTCAATCAAATGTCAATCAATATTTATCAATATATTCAGTGTGTAATCTTTAGTGGCATCTAGTGGTGAATTTGAGAATTGCAACCAAACTCCTTCAAGGTTGGCCACTAAAAATGGAAAAAAAAGATCAATGCCCTTGTTAGAGCCAGTGTTTGATTTGTCCATTGTGGACTTTTTGATTAAAGGGATATTAAAATGGTTAACTCAAACATAGTAGGTGATGATAATGTACCTTAACACTGGATGTGACTGCCTTAAAGTGGAAAGAAGAAGAAGAAGAAGTCAGTTCTGAGCTGCTGTAAAAACATGGCAGACTCTCTGGAGAGAACCTGCTCCCTCTGTACATATAAACAGCTCAACGTAACAAAAAACACAGTGATTCTTATTTTCAGGTGATTATACACTAATCAAACATAATATTATATTTCATTTTTGCAATTACCTTGGAAAGACAGAACTCAACAAGACAAAACAGACAGAAAAATACAAGACACAAGAGACAAACTGAAATACTATAAAAACACCATAATACAAGAAGCAGCAGATCATTCATGACAACGGGACTGAACACACTTCACAAGCTGATTCAGTTTGAGTTTGAAATGTCCCAGTCACTTTCACAGATTAAAACCTCCAACAGAAAAATCTGTTCAAATTAGACTTTACATAAGGGCATCTTACAGCTCTCGTCGGATGCTGCTCATGTTACTGAACCCAGACTCTTTAAGAAGAACCACAAAGTCACTGAGCACCCAGATGAGTCTGAATATGTTGGTTTTTATAGATGAGTTTTGGTGTTTCCTGATGTCTTACTGTCTTCCTGTCCTCGACTGGGTGTCATCATAAGACTCAGAGAGTCGTTGTAGATGCTGCTCGTGACCGACATGTTACACAATAACTTAACTCACAGCCTGCATGAAAGTATTTGCATCATTGAACAGTCTCTGGTAAATCTGAATGTATTTAAGTTTGCTGTTGCAACATCATTCACCGATTTTAATGTGCTTCTCAATTTTCGGGTGGTAATCTGAAATAAAACAAGATACTTTACCTCTGAAATTTGTTTCACATTTCCATGAATGTATATTTTTAACTCATTGCCCTCTATTGAGGACCGAGCCCTGGAAGAAAAGCACACTGACGGTTTCCTCTATCATGTCCTTCTCTGACTCTTTAATGGTCAGGAAAGTAGTGAAACGATGAAGATTTACATGTGTCCTATAACAGTCCATGTTTCGGGTCAGGTTGTTGAAGGATGAAGCACCACTAACATGCACCGCTTCCTGTATCATCGCCTCCACCTTGACTTTGCTGACCTTGAGTGCTGGGATATTTAACGACAGACATCCTTGAGCCTTGCTATTTTTATGTCTTTCCTAACCTTTTAAAATGCTCTACCTGGCCAGTGCCTTATATTATAATCTCCATCCATCTCTGTCAGATGGTAAATGCACCTTGAAAAACATAACCGGATTTTGGTGGCATTAAACAGTGAATAGCTGTTGTCATTGGACAACCTGGTAGTAACCAGGTTTAGAGGGGAGCACTGCATTTGTCAAGTGTCAGCGCTAAGGCACAAACAGCAGATATGGACATGAACGCTACAGTTGCTCTCTAGTCGTATAGGAATTTGCACAAGCTATTAGGATCAGGGCGGCTGTCTCATTTCATTTACTGTCAAGCTGCGCAAACAAGTTAATGGGGTTCCTTAAGCTGGAATAAAGACAACTGTGATAACTGTGAGATGCTCAGTAAGTGTTAAGTATTATGACAAGTTCATGAGCGTTTACTGACAAGTGAGGAATTACAGCAAGTATTATGTACAAATAGTCTGTTTCCTCCACCCAAGTGAGTTGTGTTGCATGCGTTCCTTTAGCTGGTGATATTCATTTCAGATGTCTGTATTGTTTGTTCTGGAAATGAGAAATATGTATCAGACGTTGGGTGATGTCTCATTCATCACTGGCTCCCACTGTCCAAGTATCTGTGCAACAGAGACAGATAGATACGGCACAGTATTCTCTGTGGCTGACACTGTCGTCACAAATGGTCATTGTGGATGTGAGTGCATCTCATTCCTGCGACAGATAAAGCAGAGCCTTCTCTCTTTTGTTTGTAATTGTATTCTGCCTCCATGCACTGGAGATGTAAGGATCAGATGATATGAGTAATGAAAGTCCTGAAATGAGATGCTTTCCTTTTTCCAGTGTCACACAAACCTGCTGGTTGAGAAGCAGGATGTCTTATTTGTATGTGTGTGTGTTTAAGGAGGGGGAAACAGTGATCGGTAATCATTTGGCGGAGGGAAATGAGTCGCCTCATCAATCATGCCGTGTTCGTTAAAGGTTATGTCGGCACATCTGAGGGAACGTATTTGGCCCGCGCGAGGGGAATAAAAAAGTAATTATCCTTTATCATCAGCCAGAGGAGAATTGACATAATTAGTTTTTTTTTGTTTGAAGCTGATTTGGGCTTCCTGTCCTTGGGGATTAAATATATCAGCCAATCATTTGACTGTTCACCCACCATCTGTCCGTACAGTCACTCCCTCCTAACAAAGCCAGAGACACGAAGTTGTCTATTGTGCTTCTTCCATCCGCTCTATTGATCAGCAGTGGCAATATGTTCCACCTTCGCTCCTGAAATTTATCTCTCAGCTCAGCCGAATCCTGCATGTTGTCATTTATACTCAGTCTGTGTTTTGTGTCTTCATGATCTGACATACAATGCTTTCATGTCTACAGTAATATGATGGAGAGAGTTTGGGATGGCAAAGAATTTTCCCTTCAGGCATCAAGTATCACGTGGTACATTTATAAAGCTGTGTTATTATTGTCAAGGCCACAGTAGTCACTTTTCTAACAAAAATATCTTCAGCTTAACGGCCTGAACCAGATACTGTTCTATCCAAAAATCTTTAATTTGCTTTGTTCATATATAAAAATACAATACCAAGCAGATACTTACTTTTCAACCAGATGTCATTTATTTCTGTGTAGAAGAAACATTTTTAAAACACAGAGCCTATTTTGCACAGCTTGTCGTAGTCCCTAACCAGTCTGGAAAAACATATTAAACAAAGTATTTATCTGTGACTAATTACTGCATGTTAATCAGTGATAAGGATTAGTTCATCAGCCGTCAAAAACAATTTATTGTCTTAAAAAAGGCATTTTGCATAGAACTAAAATGGAGACAAGGCAAAAAGAGAGAAATTAATGCAACAAGTGTCACTGTCAGAGACATTGCAATTTGTATTAGGTACCTACATCTATAGACCCCCCACATTCATTGCCCTTTTTAATTAATTTTTATAACTTCCATTTTCTTTTACTGCCCATAATTTCAGAAACATTAACTGCTTTTAGACATTTCATTTTTCTGCCAGCATTGTCTCTTTGTTAATCTTTTAATGAAGTACAATGGGTTAAAAACATAGGATCTGATGCTTAATGACTTGGGACATAAGAAATACCTGCAGCTTTGAAGTTGTGTAAGATTTAGGGAATCCAACTGCAGAAATGGAATGTAATAATGGAATGGAATAATAATTTGTCTTTATCAGTGTGTAATCACCTGAACATATTACAAGTGTTGTGTTTTTGGTGCCTTAGACTGAGCTGTTTATATCTACAGTGTGTAATATGTAGTGGCATCTAGTGGTGAAGTTGCAGATTGCAACCATCTCAACTCCTCCCCTCACCCTCCTCTATGGTGGACTCTGTAGGACTGTAGAGGATTGTGATTCTTCTTCTTTCCTCTATCTGTGTGTCACTGTTTTAAAGTCGTCCTCATCAACCTCCGAGCTGCAACTACACACTGAAAATGACAAGTTTAGACAAAGACTAATTTTTTTATGTGGTGTTTCCTTTTGGAGGTATTTAGTCAACAGGAGAAGAAGTAGTAGAGACATGGACTGTGTCTCCAATCGTGCACCTCTGTACTTACACTTACCATTTTGAGTGTTTAAGTGCGTTCACACTGTCAGTTATGACAAAGTGCAGTCCACTGTAAGTTACCTGGATGTTCACTCAAAGCTGTCAAAATGTTGAGTCTGGGAGGGGCCAGAAAACCTCAGAAATGCTGGCAGTAGTGAACACCGCTCTGTACAAAATCACTGTCATTTAAAAGCACTTTTTTATACAATATAATACAAATAGAAATACATGTTAGTAAATAATGCAGCAGATAACAAATGGAAAGTTAAGTTTAATGGCAGATATTTTGGTGGGTGGTAACGCTCTGCTGATTAACCATTAAAAAGCAGCGAAGAAGAACATTGTGTTGCCATTTCCAGTTCCGATAAGCGCACAACAGCCGCTTTGATTTGAGACAACTCTACCGCAAGTAAGTACACTATGTATGCAGTGTACTGCATGTAAGTGTACTAACAGAAGTACTCAATTTGAGACACAGTTATGGACTTATGTGACGGCTACTCTGTAGTGCAATGCAACACTTATTTTGAGGTGATGTTACACTAATAAAAACATAATTATAAATATTATGTTATGTTTCTTCCATGAGATAGTCCTAAAGCTCACACATTGAATCTTTAAATAACCACAATGACAGGCAAGATTAAAGATAAAAGTTGAAATAATCTTCAAATCAGCCCTTGGTAGCATTGATTTTTTTTTCAGTTCAGGTGGTGTTAAATGTCCTATACTCATGCATATTCAAGGTGGTTACGACTCATAGATCCACATGTTTCACCTTCTGCTCACTTGTATTTCAGCATCATTTCTAACTTCTTCTTGGACCTGCATAGACTTGCTGAGGTGCCAACACCAGTTGTCAGACATTGTGGCCGCAGAGCGAGCTGTGATAATTTTGAATTAGGGTTGGGACAAGAATGAGGTGGCTTCTCTCCTGCCATCATGAAGTTCCTAATTACCTGTCATCTTCCTTTGTCTTCTGGACCTCACGCTGGGTTGTAAAGACAGAGTGCAGAAAGAGAAAGAGGAGGAAGAATTATGGTAAAAGGGACAGAATGAAAGAAGGGGGTTGAGAGACTGTAAGAGAAAGAGAGAGTGAAAGCCAAGTGAAAATCCATATACATGATTTATACGAGTGTGACTGTGCGCGGTAGGCAGGAGTTATCTTTTATTTATGAGGGCATCAGCGGAAAAGCGCCCAGATGTTAAGCTGTGTGGGGATCTCATCTAGCCAGAGTCACTCTCTGGCAATAAAGCTGGAAGGTAGGCTGTTCAGAGCTGGGGAGGGATATGTGTGCAGACAAGAGACGAGGCTTTGTCTTCTCAGACAGAAAGCTAAAGGCCACATAGTTGTGTCTGGAAGGCTTTAAACTTTTCTTGGATTTGTTACAATTTGTCAAACTAGAAACTGATGGAGTAATTTACTGGACTGACTCATTTTCTACCGTTCTGTTATTTATCTGAGGAAGATGAGGCACACTTGTTGTTTTCTTTTCTGTCAACAGCTCATCAAAAAGGCACTGAGGATTCATTATGGAAATGAAGCCCTCATTGTCAACCTCTGCAAATCAGATGCAAGATCTCCACGCTGAGCATCATCATCATCAATCTAACCTCACATTAACACGGCCTGGATATGAAAAACATGCCTCGTGCCCTAATAGCTCTAATAAAGATGGCTGCTAATGTTTTGCGGCAGCCGTCGAGGGTGGAGGTTGCCAACAGGGCAGCAGCTCACATTTCCATGTTTGCTCTGAAGCAGGCTTTTCATAATATGGCCATGTTGGTGACAAATGCCTCACAGCCCAAGGGGCGAAGGCAGAGAGATTTGTGAACTGTATCAGAAAAGGAAAGGTTACACTATGACCGGGTTAGTGAAACCCTCCAGCTGTACAGCAGGTCCAGACATGTTAGGTTAACTCAGGCTTCTTTACAGCTCGGACAGCTTTGGATGTTAGGGATAGCACATTTCAAGCATCATATAAGACGAGTGTGTCCATTTCTCTAAGAACTCAGCCTGCACATTGCTTTCAGGGGTCTCAAGTTCATTTGTCATTTACATTTACAGTACAGTGTACAGACAATGCAATGAAATGCATTCAGCATTTTTTGGTTGTGTGTGTGAAGCTCAGGCTTTTTCCAAAGGTTGGACCTACAAGGTCAGTTAGATCTCATGCAGTACATTAGATATTCTATAGCGCACTAATAAAAAGGTTGTTTGATTGGCCTCGAGGAGTTACAAAAATGAGACAATCATAAAAGGCAGTAAAACATTTTCATCAGTTTGAAAACATGTTTGGTTAAAAGAAGACCACAGGGTCTGAGAACAGGGAGATGAACCCGTTAACTTGCCCCCCTCCACCTCTGCTCCATTATCTCAATTGAAGCAGTTAGTTACAGTAAATGGACAGTATTAACGTGTCACTTCTTGGCTCCTGAAGCTGATGCTTACGTTATAAAACACTTTCAATTCCAGTGCTGAGCTGCAGCTTTTTAATAGCTCATTCCTTATTAGCAATTACTGAAAATGAGAAGGGTTTTGCCAAAGTGGTATATAGTGCCTGTTTGGGATTTCAAAGTGTCTTAATCAGTAATCTACCACTTGAGCTTCCAGGGGCGTCCACACTGGCTCTGCTGATGGTGAAAGGTATAATCTCAGTTGCACTGTCTTCCATCTGCGACAGAACAATCTGAGTGTGTGTCTTAGTGAGAATGTGTGTTAGTGAGTGTGCATTTGTGTACACAAGCATTGTGTAGCTGGATGCAGCCAGACAATAGAGCCACTCCCAACCTGTTACTGTTGTGTAACCACTGGTGTTGAATATTATATTATTGTCTGTGTTTTATCATGGGATTTGTTTTTAATATCAGAAACTGTTTACCACAATTTTCTAAGATAATTTAACAGGAACAGATTTCTACCAAAATGAATACTAATAAAAAAAACTATTGTGTTCATTTTTTGTACTAAAACTAGTTAAATATAATATATTGAGCTTTGCTCAGCACTAAAAATATCCTCCTCTCAGGTTTCATTGTAGTTTTTTTTCATATGGTCAGACTTTGTTAAATCATAAAATGATGTGATGTTAGCTTCTGAAACCTGTTCTACTGCTGGAATAGTGTGAATTAAACCTTTGTTTGTTAGTTTTTCTTATTCACACATATGTGCATCTCATAAACCGAATTTGAATTTAGAAAAAGGAATCAGAGGAACTGAATTTAGAAATATTTAATTGAATAATAGTTGCATTAAATGTCAATGAACGTTGCATTTTTCATCTCATTTTATTTAAATCAACAGCTTGATATTAGTGTGACTGACTCGACTATCTGCTCTGCAAATACAACATGGAATTCATTTCTTTACCATTGACTTCAGAAGCACACCTACCATTTCTCCTGATTCATTTCCTCACTTACAGCAACAAATCAGTGTGAACAACAAACCATGTGAACAAATATGCAGCCGAGGACATTAAATCAGATAAGAAGAGAAGGAATGTTTAAATCAAAACGCAGTGAGCCAGGCTGCTGGTATTGTATCAGCAGACAGCCCATCAGCCTGTATAGCATTTACTCCCCATAGATCCACCATTATCATAATATCCCTGGGCTTAGCACCCCGTCCCAGAGGCCACCGGGGTCTCCATTTCACTGCTCTAATAATGGAAAGTGCCTTAGTGCCTCGGCAGGCTTCCAGGTTCAGTCTGCTTACTGCTGGGCCATTAGGAAGATTGTGACCAACTGTGATACATGTACATATGTGTTTCTGTGTGTGTGTGTCTGGGACACATGTTAAGATGGGAATAATTCATTGGTGGTTAATGGGATTTCAGTAGGAGCTTGTGCTGTTGACAGTTTACTGTAGTGCCTACTTTAGTGTGAATTATTAAACAGCCCTGAATTCCTGTTAATGCTGGTGACAATGGAGCTGAGCAGACAAGGAGCTGGATTCACAGACCGACACACGCAACACACAACGCAATGCAATGCAACGCAACGCAACGGACAACACAACAAAGAGCTGAACCCTAACACAGGACATGCAACACAACGCAACGCAACGCAACGCAACGCAACGCAATGCAACGCAACGCAACGCAACAAAGAGCTGAACCATAACACAGGACATGCAACACAACGCAATGCAACAGACAACAAAACAAAGAGACGAACACTAATGCAGGACACACACCACAGAACACAACTCAGAACATACAACACAAGCTGCTTGTTTCTCAGTAATCACAACAACCTAACCCTAATGCACTAAAACAACACATTTTTTAATATTATTTGCCGTGAACAGAGAAATTATTATTCAAACATATTTAAAGTATTTTTAAAGAAAAGCTTCCACTTCACACAGAGAAAACACACACATACTTAAACACAAATATAACCAATAAGACTAAAACAGCACTTTCCAAGTCACAGGGAGCCTTTATTTAATTTCTCAGTGTTTGCTTTGAAATGAGACAAGGTCATTTGCATCCTCTCTCCAAGTGTTCTAAGCTGCTACTCGGCCCCCCAGTAGAGCAGGATGAGGGTAAAGCACACAAAACACAGCATTAAATGAATGAAAAAGCATTGTTTTGGTCTGCGAGTGTGTGTGATGTGGATGATGGAGCTTATCTATGTCGACATCTTTTTATGTCTCATACAGATACACAAGGTTACAGTCAGTGCATGTGGGTTGCAGGGCTGTACTATTTGTTCTCAGCTTTTCACATGAACATGTGCAGTGTGGGCAGGACTATTAAAAGCCAAGGTGTGCTCTTGACCAAGCTGCCTGTCACTGTGATTGGTTGGCTGTTTGTAATCGATGGAGCCTGGCCCACAGGCCGCACACCTAAATCCATACAGACGGTTGGGAAAGATGAGATGGCAGTAGGAACACGGGCTGCAAGAAGGCTGTCACGCACACGCATGTACACACACACACACACACACACACTTGTTTAAATGGCTCCCTGCTGGTTAAGACCCCATCGATCAGTTAGTGAGCATGTGGCATTTTGACTTAAACTGTGCATGGATAATGGGCTTGGCAGGCTCCGTACACATAGTGGGACAGCAGCCCAAGGAACCAGCAGGGTGGGGGCTCATTAATCCAGGGGCGTGCCTTGACATTGCCAACAGTCTGCAGCTGGAGTGAGGAGCATCTGGATCAACTCCACCACCGGCCCACCCATCTCTGATGCAGTGGTCTGGCCTGGTCTGGTGCAATGTACTGCCAAGGCAGATGGCACGAGGGGGGATCCAGTCTGAGCATGAGATGTGCATGGGCAGTAATGTGGGTGATGGAAGCACACAGGCATGCTCTGGCCTGCACAGGGTGCACTGGTCATATTTACTTAGGGAGTATAATGTAGGATTTGTGGTTGTGCGTTGTGGGTGTTTTCATAGGACTGGACATCAGGGGGTTGTGTTGGAATTGATAGTTAGACATTGGGGGTTGACTTCACAACATCAGCCTGTAAAGAAGTAAATTAACAGTGAATATTTCCCTTGTATCTTGTACATATATTGTAGTTTATGACAACTGATTCAACTAACAGATCATGGTTGACCGTCGTAATGCTTTCAGTGAGAAACACAGGTTTAGGTTTAAAAACAAAACAAATGCATCAGTTGAATTGGGTTGGATTCAACTGATGCATTTACAGTAAGTTACCTGTAAACACTCATTGCTTCAGATATCAACATGTTTTGTGTCTTCTTGTCTAGACTGATATGTCTACACAGTATTTTGCAGTGTTTCAATGTAGTAAAAATCCTGATCAGGGTTTGTCTCTATTGCCTTAAAAGTCAGAAGCTGAGCTGTGATTGTTTGGGGTTTAATACTTAGTGTGATAAACTATCTGCCAAGTCCTGACATAGTCTGTCATCGCGACCACTTGAAAGACTTAAATACTGTGCCGTCTGTTCACAACCCACCCTTGAAGCATGCATTAGATAACCTGTCTACACCTCAAAAGGGTGTATGACAAAAAAATCACCAAAGGCACCCATTGACCACCTTTACAGGTGATATTTACTTCCCACATTCATCTCCCTCTGCTGTCCACCATTTTGAGTACTGAACTGCATATTCAGTTTGTCTTTGGTGTTCAATCAATAAGAGGGTCCTTCACCTCAGATGCATCAGTCCTGCAGCACCTTTGTCTCTTCTGCTCCTGCAAAATTACACCATCATTACAGTCTAAACACACACTCAGTGGTTACCAAACTCAGACATCAATAAACTAATCACACACCAAGTACAAGCCAAACACACATCAATGCACCACATTCACAAATGTCATTGTTAATGAATGTAAATGTATTCAGCGTAAACCTGCTCACACCAGTTGGACTGGGCGTCATAGTGGAACAGTGAACTTGATGGTCTGGATTCAGCCTCTGTGAGCAGGATTCACTACCCTCGTAAGCATTATTTCACAGAGCCGAGCCTGACCTCTGACCTCTATGTGGGTGGTTCTCTTTTGAACAACATTATTATTTTGAATCAGTACAGTTTTGTTTTGTCTTTTCACATTATATGGGTTCTTTTCAGCACATACACAGTCTCAACCTCTCATTAACCAAGATGGCACCAAATTGAGCTGCTTAATTATCCCAAAACAGAGAGAGGAGAAAATTGCTAATGACAGGAAACACAATCCACATTAGAGCAGAGCATGCGCACAAGTGTCTGTGTGTGATTTTGTGTCAATATACATGTGTGTGTTTAGCTAAAGCCCATTCTTCTGAGTCTTGATGAGCATAATTTGACTACATATGGCTGCACTCTTGTAAACAGCAGACAGCTTCATTTTAATTAACCTCCAAAATTAGAGCAGGAGGCTGCCATTTGTGTGGGCAAAAGAGAAACCCTATCTGGGTCTCATTGCTGGGACCTGAACTCTGGAAGCAGACATCTGATAGGCTGCCTGTCCTCCCCACAGTGAGGATCCTCAGAGTCGGAGCTGTATTGTATCAGCTCAGTGGGGGATTGTGGAGGAGAGACACTGATGGTCTCATAGCTGCTTTTTAGTGCATGCTAATGGCTAATTAGGCATTTCATGACTAAAACTGCATGGTTATTCTCATTACATGCTACTCAGTACTCCCCGAGTGCCATTGCATTATGCTGAGGATGGGGAAAAGTCACGCAGTGAGAAGACAGGCCTCGGATTGAGGAGATTCTTTGTATTTTGTGTATTTTCTATAAACACTAACTACATGAGCTGGATATAATGGTATGATAATAGCTTCACTCCCTTCTCGTTCTCCACAGATGTTTACTGGACTGTTCAAAGTCTTTCTTCTTGGCATGGTAGAGGCCCTATAGATGCTTGTGCAGCTTAAGTCCTCACCCAGGCTCTGTGTCATTAAAATGCTGTCTGTCAAACACCCTCCAAATTAGACACAGCGCCATTACATTTAAAAGGACATGTGTGCATGTGAGTGTGTACATCCCGTGTGTGAGTGTGTGAGAGATGGGGGAGGGGTTTCTGCTGTTGCTTAGTGATAAAGCTGTTATTAGTGTAGCCACTGAAGATGTTAACCAGTCTTTGTGCTGCGTGATGAACACCCCAGTTATCATGGTAATTTGACACAAGGGAAACCAGCACAGTGTTTATGTGTGCCACTGATAACTGAATCGGTGTTAGTGTGTTTGTTTGCGTGTGGGTGGAGGGTCACAGGGCCCGGTAATAATAGAAATCCATGGTATGTGTTGGTTGCAGCAGTGACTGTGTCACATTCCTTAAACCATTCCTTTTTTACAGTTTCAACTTTGTAACAATAAAACAAGCACAATAGATGTGAAGTTCCCACAAAATATATCCAGAACTCCCAAGAACAGTTCAAAACTCAGGAGTGATGAATAAAAACAGGTGATATAAGAGCCTGCCCTATTGGCCAGCAGGGGCAAGTTTACAGAAAGAAGAATTAAACACAAAGGTGACTAACCCTTTAGTAATAATAACCCTTCCAGCTTTAAGGGCCTTGATGTGAGGGAGGGGCTCTTGTCCTATCAGAACATCCAGATTTTACCAAATAACAGTCTGGTTAAATGTTAATTCCATATTGTTGTGAAAACTAATAAGTGACATCAGTTTCCCAGTACTGGATAGTTCCAGAATAAATGAGATGGTGACACTTCTGTTCCACATCTGTCACATATGGAAGAAAATGCTTCAAACATCTTCCTAAGTTTAGTTTTGGAGTAATGAGGTCTGTGTAAGACTGTATATTGAATGAATGTCATACCAGAACTTGTTCCCACTATGCCCAGTTCTTCAGCCCAGGCCTCCATGACATGACTGGCATTTACTGCTCCTTTAACATTTTAGTGAGTGTGAGAGGTTTTTGGGATGAGGAAATGTTTGTACACATGCAGTGAATGTTCAGGTAGTGATTTAAGGCCTTAATTACAAGTGTTATCTCTTGTCATTAAAGCCTAACCCGTCCCTGTTTTGCCCCTGACTTCATCTCCTGCCTCTTCATCCTCCAAAAAGCTCCAGATACAAAATGAAGCCTCAAGCTGAAGGCCTGTCAGTTGATTTACCCACTGCAGTACCAAGCATGTAGAAATGTTAACTTGATGTTGAAGTTGACGGCTGTGTATTTTTAAAACCTTATATGTGTAACATTTCTAAAATATCTAAAAATGACTGACTAGGCCTGTGTTATATATTCTGTTAACTTGTGTTTCTATCAATGTTCAAATTCAGAGAAATCTGCAATTTGCAGAAGTGAAAAGTAACGGAGTACAAATCCTTTGTTAGAGTACTTAAGCATAAACATCATAAACTAAACATCTGTATTTTCTTCTCATTGCATTTTCAAAGCAGTTTCATTAGTTTTAATCCATTTGAGGGGAATTATTGATTATATTTATTTTTATCATTGTGCTTCTTCACAACATCGAGACAATAACATAACAATAACACAAAGATTATTTCTCTGTGAGTCCATCGGTGAATATCACACACAACTAAAAACAAAAACAATGTAAAAGATGCAACAAGACAAAACAGACTTTGCAAATTGGAGCAAAGTTAATGATCATTATTTTTTCCCCTTTGTTTTCCCTTTCTGTTTGAATCTACTACTTACTTTTTTACTCAATAATCTTATACTTGTACTGGTGTAAAGAATGTGTGGACTGTTACCACCTCTGGTTACTTGTTTATTCGGTGTTTGGTCACTTTTCAATAGCATCATATTTCTCTTACCTTAATGTTTAATGTTAGTTGCAGCTGTTTCATTAGAAGAAACACATTACTAAATGTAAATAACAATAAAACTTTAATACGTCTCTGAGTCACGTCAGATTCATTTCATATACAGTGATGGTGAAAACAACAACTCCCATAATTCCACGCTACTTCAAAACATCTTCTGTTATTGTTTTGTTTGAGAGACCCCTAGTGGCTGATTCACACAGTCTGTGTGTACTCTACATGTAAATTGCATCTGTGTGCTTCTATGTAGCTCCTTCATGCTTTTAAAACATGAAGTGGAGACGCTGAAGTGTGTGGACACTCATACAGACACATAACAGCTGTATTTCCACTGCCCTGCCAACCACAGTGTTATCTATGTCTAGTGATAACACTTACCAGTCTCTCAGTAGCATCATCTCAGCTGAGTGGTCACAACCTGTGGAAACCAGTCGACAACAACATGCACTCGACCGTGAAAATACAAACCAAGTGTGCAATTTGGGCCAATTGAAGCCAAACAGCTCACTCTGGTGAGGCGGGTGTTGATGTGTTGAGTGCAGGACTAAACATGATGCTCAGTCCGGTTCACGTGTTTGACCTGCAGCGTTAGATCCAGCGTCCCCCCAGTGAAGCCCCCACCCACCTCTTTGACCTCACATCCCAGGGCGGTGAGGCAAGTTCCTCACCTCCTCCTGACAAATGGCTGAACCTTCAATCGCAAAATTAGTCACTGCAGAAAATATGCTTTCAAGTTCACAGTGGCTGTTGTTTAATGGTGGTTCAGTTAAACTGGTGTTTCGTCCTGTTTTAGTCTAGTTTTTATTTAGTTTTACTTTTTCAGGTTTTATGAGAAAAGCCTTGATTTATAGAAGCTGGAAAAGGTCAGATGAAAGAATGCATGACATCACATATAATTCACAAAATCATGTTGAATCCCATATTGTGCAGAGACATTTTATTTTCAACATATTTACACAATAGTAAACAGTACAAATCCGGGAAAATCAAACCTGCAGTTCTGCTTTGTTTTAGTTTGTTTAGGTGTTTGTTTATTGTAGTTTTTATATGTAGTATTTATTTTTAATGAATTCTGTTTTCATTGATAGTTTTCATTTAGTTTTGCTTTGTTATAATTACCCTGCTCATTTGGAAAAACGCCTGAAACAGCGTCAAGATGTTAAGAACCAAACACAGTGTGACACCTTCAGTGATTTATCTGATGGAGCTGGTGACACTGAGGTTCATCACTTCTTACAATCCATAAAACACATTCACATAGAAACACGGCCTGTTGTCGTGATTATACAGATTTACAGAATCTCATCCTCTCACAGTGAATCCACACAAACTGAATTTACTGATTGAAGGACCATCAGATCGACCTTTGAACAGCAGCATAGCTCAGAGCTTCAGCCAGTCACAAAACTGTGTTGTTGACTGTTAGAATAAATGTGTGATGTGTGTGTGTGTGCAGTCTGAAAAAATGGTTGAGGATACTCAGGCATGTAGTGACTGAGCTCAGAGACATTGAAAGTGGTCAGCAGTGATGCTGAATGTCTGGTGCAAATGTGTCCTATTGATATGTATTGATTGTAAGGTTTTTTACCATAACTGCTGTGACATTACTGTAACCTGTGCATCACTTGGTCCCTGTCCAGGGAATGTGCATGAAAATGAGCTCTTAGCTATATCTGGTACAATATACTGTATGTGTTGTGCATTGTCTCTGCTAAATAAACAATAAAATAAAATAAATAATAAAATAATACATTGTGTTATTTAGTTTTGTGAACTACAGAAGAATAAGCAGGTGTCAGCAAAACTGAATATCAGGAAACTAAAGTTTTTCCACTGTCAGAGTTAAATGTCAACCATGTGGCTTTAGATGAAATAAAATGTATTTAAATATAAATAATAATAATAAAGTGGCGCCTTTGCTCAGTCTTTATAATTTGAAAATAGCAGAAGGAAATGTTGTCATTGTCATCATCACTTTTACAGATAACGTATCATGTCAACGTCATTTGTCATTGAGGGATCTGCTGTTTTTATCCTTTCTTCAAAAGGGAGAAGGTGTTTGATGTAGATGACAGTACGACTGCCTGGGTCTGTTGATTACTTTCTCAATTAATCGATTCATTGTTTGGTCTATAAAATATCAGAAAATGATGAAAAATGTTGATCAGAGTTTCCCAAAGCCGAGGAGAACATCCTCTAATGTCTTGTTTGGTCCATAAGCCAAAGACATTCAGTTTACTATCATAGAGGAGCAACAGTATTCAACTTTAAGAGGCTGAAATTAGTGAATTTCAATACTCATATTTATTAATCAATTATTAAAATAGTTGGTGATTAATAGTTGATGGCAGATACAAAATCCAGGACTTATGTTTAGGCAATAAAAATGTTTCAGTGTTAGGAAAGATGTGGTTTGACTTAGTCCTTTTTTTTAAATCACATCTTTGCTGATTTTTTCTGTATTAATCCAAGGGCTGGTATCGTTACAAAAACAAAGTTAAATCAATGCCAAAACCATAAAAAAATGTTAAATACTGTACATATGAAGCATAGTTTTGGTTCAGAAATGTTAAGATTGTCTGTATTTTTAAGAAATGTAAAATGTCCACATTTTATTCTGAGTTGACTATATTTATTTATTTGTACATTCTTGTCTTGGCTGTGGTTCAGGAGGTAGAGGAGGTCGTTCACAAACTGGAAGGTTGGTTGGTTCGATTCCTGACTCCTGCCCACATGTTGAAGTGTCCTTGAGCAAGACACTGAACCCCAAGTTACTCCCAGTGATTGTTTCACTGGTGTGTGAATGTGTAAGTGTTTGTGTGTACGAGTGGGTGAATGTGATGCACTGTAAAGCACTTTGAGTACCAGCAAGGTAGAAAAGCACAATAAAAATGCAAGTCCATTTGTCTTAGATCCAAAGTTCCTTCCATTTCCAGTTGCCTCCTATCTTGACTTTCATGCTGTCACTTTTGGCATGATGGATGCAACGAGACTGAAATCATAAGTATGTGTGATTAAGCTCTGGAGCCATGCCTGAACGAGCAGAGGTCGCCCTTTGACCCCGACCACTGAGACTATGCATGTGTGTGTGAGAGGAGGCAGCTTTAAATAAAGGAGAGTGATGTACGTGGTGCACGTAGCCACACTGAGGCTTAGATAGCTTTCACCAAGGCTTCTGTAACCGAAGAGATGGTTTCATCGCATTAATGCTCCTGTCCTTTTCGTCTCCCTCTGTCTTCTTGTTACCTAACCCATCATTTACAGATCTGAAAGCATGTGATCGATGACAGAGAGATGGAAACCATTCATCAACTCACAGACTGAAGGCTGATTTCTGATATATGTGTACAACAGAATGAAAGTTCTCACTTTGGGCAGGAAATTTCAAAGGTCTAAATGAGAAGTGGAGGAACAGCTAGAATCTTTTATTGCTCCATTAGCATGGACAGCACTTAAAGAGATGCCATTAACATGTGTGCGTGTACCTGTGTGTAACACACTCATGGACACTTAAAGGCAGAAGGAGAAAAGCTGAAGCTCATTAAAGATGTATGGGATACAAAACCAAAACCAAACATGTTTTTAGTCTCAGGATCTAAGTATCAAACATTAATGAACAGAAACATTACAAGTGTCCACTGTACAAAATGAGTGTGTCCATGTGTTCCTTCAATCTGGTTTAAACCAGTTTATAATCAAGTCATAGTTATAATATTTGAGGCTTGTCTTATTCTAAGGTTAGGTTAAGGTTAGAGTAAGGGTTAAGGTTAGGTTAAAGCATGTTGTGGTTAAGGTTGTTGTCGCCACAACATTCATCTAAGTCAATGTAAAGTTCCTTAAATGGATGAAAACCCAATATGTGTGCTACTGCCAGAGGCTTTTGGAGCTAAATCTAGACCCTATAGTTGTTCTAACTGTACATTGTACTGTACAGTCAAAATCAATAAGAAATGTATAGTTCACAATAATATAAGTTCAGTAAGATACGTCCACTATTCTTGCATCATAACCTGACTGTGTTATGGCCAAAAATGTGTTTTGTGAGGTCACAACAACCTTGACCTTTGACCACTAAAATCTAACCAGTTCATCCTATGTCCAGTTGAATGTTTGTGTCATTTTGTGAAATTCTGTCAAACATTGCTGGGATGTTGCAATGGGCAATGATGGATATACCTTAGTCTTTTTAGATTTTTATTACACAAAAGAAACTGAAAAATACATCTATAATACATGACTGATCTGTAAAAATAAGAAGAATGAATGCAGTACATAATGATTGAAGTAAAACAAATAACTTCATAAAGAAATGTGCAGGAAAAGCCAAGACCCCTCCATAAGGGCTTTTTGAGAGGCTCCTCATGTGAGACACTGTCCTATAGAGATGCACCATGGATGCATTGAAAACCTTAAAGATATGACATCTAGTAGTGAAGTTGTAACCAACTGAATACCCCCACCGACCCCCAATGTGAAAGCACATTTCTAGGTCTTTAAAATGACTAGTTACCTGCATCTAGCCATTCTCCTGTTCCTTAAGAACAATACAACACTGGCTGTAGGAGGAGAGAATGAATAATAAGGAAGATTAAAAAAAGAAAAGCGGAGCCCAAAGGGAAGTGGCCCATTTTATCTGGAGAGTTCATCTGTGGCAGGCTGCTGCTGCTGCTGCTCCATCTCTTGTAATGAACCTGATCCCAGAGATCTGCTGATCAAATGATCTCCTGCCACTGGCTCCAATTTGGGAGACCAACCAACAGTGAAGGATGCAGCCGCTACAGCCAACACATCCCCTTCCAAAGGCAGTCGAGAAAATATCATTTGTAGAGAATTAAGACAAAAGTGTCCCTTTTGTTCTCACTCCCTTGGTGCTCAGTGCACGCAAATCACACATAAGTGGTCTGTTTACTCTGTGGGAAATCTACAATAAACTAACTCTAGTCCTAATAAGATGCATTGAAGCGACAATGAGCTTAGCAGGGAGTACTGGCACATATAAACACACATATAGAGCGGCAGATACACAAAGCTGCCGAGATCCTTTCAGCTGGAATGTGACTGAGACTGAACGTCCAATCCTCTTTGAAGCCCTTCCTCAACTAAAGGCTGACACACATTCTTCTCTCAGGCATATTTGGCTTTAATTACGTGGCACAGAGACACATGACACTGTGACAGACATATTCTTCATGTATATGAGGAGTTGTATCTGGTCTGGATTCCCCGTTGTGCTTCCTCTCTTCCATTGTCTCTTGCTGTTCCTATTCCTAACCACTCACATGCTCACCTATGTCTGCTTCGACTCCACCTCTTGGTCGACTGCTGCGCTGAAGGCTGAAGATAATGCTCTCCATTTTTTCTTAATGCCAGTGGGTCAGGGAGTGATGGCAGGGCAGAGCTTCATTACTGCAGCCCAGCAGGGCCCTTGTCTCCTGTAGGGATTTATTATGTTGCTGCCCCCAACCCAGCTGCATCCTGCATTCTTCACAAAGATTTCTATATATTGTCAGATAATAATCCTCCAGGTTTGTAGCATAGCAGGACTCTGTCCCTCCTCCTTCCAACCCCCCTCTCCTATAGGAAAATCTCTGCATCAGCTCCATTTCACACTGTTTTCTTTACACGAGAATAAGTTGCATTTGCATCTTTTAAAAAATGTAAGTCTTACACCAGGGTTTCTGCAAGTTTGAACAAATTAAATGTAAGATCTTTTTAAGATCATTATGGATGAACCACACGTTGGTGATGCTTCTGATATGAATACAGTACAATACTGGATGATGGCAGGTGTTTCTGGTGGTTTTTATGGTGGGTTTATGTTTTTCAATATGACTCTAAAATTCCTAATCTGAATTCAATGTTTTAAACCAAGTGCTGAGTCCACTCAGTTTTCAAGATCAGTCAAAATGGTATTTAAAGGTTCAATGTGTTCAAAAGATTTGTACATGGTGTTTGAAGTCTGTGTTGGAGTATGTTTTGTGCTGGATACCAGTTGTTGACATTAAGTCCATTTCTAAGGTAATAACTGTCTGTTCTCTATATCTATGATAACAGCCCGTAACTGATTTCTATGTACAGGACTCATGTCCTTTTGTAAATCCATATGTTCACTCCTGAGTTCTTGATGCCTCTTCTGCTCCTCTACACTTAGAAATGGAATCCTCAAACATCACCAAACTATTTTGCCTAAACACAACATATCTTACATATTCAACCATTTTATGGCCTAAATTTCAGATTATTGGGTTTTAGACTTTTTAAGGACTCGAACAAACCATGCACAAAAACGACTCCAGCTGTGCTTTATTAATTTGTATTAATTTGTTCATTTGCTTCATGTCATCTTTTCAATACATGATAATAACTGCAGAATAAATATGGACATGTACCACCTACAATCTGAAACAAAGCAGAAAGAAGGCTGTTCTTTATCATTGTGATTTTATGGGTCTAATGGGTGTTT
>JAPQRN010022174.1:0-24568 GCA_037367275.1 Coranthus polyacanthus | reverse complement strand
CACACACACACACACACACACACACACACACACACACACACACACACACACACACACACACACACACACACGCACCCGCACACATGCACCCGCACACACTGCTCTCACCCCACCAACCTCCAGGCAGTGCACCTGGGTACAATATGCAGACAAAAGTACACACACATACCAATACAGGTATACATATATATATATATACACACACACATTCCAATACACATATACACACAAATGTACATGTACACAGACACAAAAAGTGAAACACGTCTGTACAAGTGTCCGGTGTGTGTCCACCTCACAGACGACTGTCGGAGCTGAGTGTAGCTCCTAACAGGCATCGTCAGGAGGTCTCCCATTAGGCAACTACACTATGACCACCTGGGAAATTACAAACACACACACACACACACACACCCACACACCCTAACATACACAGAGTGTGAAAACAACACACAGCAGGATTGATCTCCCTCAATGGTATTGATTAGCCTACCCCCAACTTCAGACCAGAAGATACCAGCTGTGTCAAGCCATTTACTTCCTGAAGCGTTTCGTCTCCTGCACAGAAGATGAAAATAATGACGCTGCGACTAATTTTCAGAGAATATCTGCTGGCTGCTAAAGGGCAGGAAGTCCACAGGGAAACAGTTACCTCCAAGACATTTACTTTAACCCATGCCCCTTGTCCTACTGTGTGTGTGTGCTTGTGTGTCGGCATGTTTTTCTATAGTTGTGGGATCCCAAAACTGTTTTCTTGGAACCAAAACGCTGGAGCCCACAATGTAAATCATTTCATTTTAAGGTGAAGACTCAAGTTTGGGCTAGAATAAGTCTCAAGGAAATAAACATAAATCTATGTAATGTCCTCACATGTGAAGGAATAGAAGGCTGTGTGCGCGCAGTATGTACAATTCCTTCAGCTTATCTCTTCTGGCTGTTACGTGAGTGTGTAAATGATATATGATCAGCCACACTCTTTTAGGATGACGCAGCCGAGCTCTTTGTGTTTGCCAATATACATACTCACATACAAAGACACTCACACTCAAATAGGATGATTATTTTATATTTTTTAAAGAATTAATAAATTTTTTCCAGAAATAACATGATGTAAATTTTGTAAATGTTTTTTTGTTGATGTAAAAAGGTCTAAAATCTTTGGTTCTTCTCTGTTTCGGCTTAAATGTTTATGATACTAAATTAAAAGCAGCTCACAATTGACGTTTTCTCGCAAACTGGATTGTTCTACAGACTGAAATTTACTTTGAAGACTAATATGCAGTGGCATTGTGTTTTGGCACACAAATTTGCTATCAACCGTATTTCCCCACAAAAATACTGTATCGCTGCCAAACCAGTCATGAATTATATCACTGGTAGGAAAAAGCAGCTGCTGGAGATTTGATTTATAGTAGGTGGGGCACTTCTGGGAGCCTTGCATTCAACTGTGTCTGACTTTTTAAAAAACACGTTCTTTGGCAGCGTAGAAAGCCATATTAAAAAGAAGCAGAGATGAGAAAAATGTCAGTCCCCAAAGTACTGTAGAATAAAATGTAAACTAGACTTCAGTAAAAGAACAAACTTTATTTTCCTGAAGAAAAAATTCTTCTTCATACAACCTATCAGTTTCTTTTTATTCCTCCGCGCCTGTAAAATATTAATTTCACCAAAATGCTCCCACATGTAGAAATTTAAAGAAGGCAAAGTGCTCATACCAGAGTCTAGAGTTTGATAGATATCTGGCAGGACAGTAAAAACTGTAAACTGTTACCCAGCTCCAATTTGGGAAATATACATTTCAGAAGTGAGTGTATGAATCACATATTGGCTGAGCATATTTGACAGTCCGGAAATCCACATATCACGCAATTTGCTGAAATGTAGGCATCTGTTTGTATGTGAAAACTGGCAAACACAAGCAACATCAATATTATTCCTCAAGTCACTTTGATTTGTCTGATGTTTTTCTGTTGTATGATTCTTGAAATCCTATTTGCACATTTTCACCATGTGAAACAGTTTTATTTTTGGACAGGCGAGGCTTCCTGTGTGCCCCCTCATGGCTTCAAACAACCCTCTGATCTGTCAGACTGCTGCTTGGACTTAAGACAGCCGTCCATCTTTATCCTTTCCAACTTTATCTCTCTGTTACTCTGCAGTCTCTCTCCGACTTTCACCCGTTTTTTTTCCCTCTTTGCCCTCTCTGTATTTGTGACAAGTTGGCACACTCAAAGGGCATTGTCAAAACGTCAAACTTTATAAAATATAGATATAGAAAGAGTTGTACTGCAGCAGAGGAAAGGAAGCGAAAGGAAGATGAATCGGAGGAATATGAGAGAATAAAAAAAAAAAAAAAAAAAGGGGGAAGAGAGTGAGAAAAGAGATATGAGCTCTCTGTGGTAAAAGACAATAAAGTGTGAAAGGTTTTTCCTTTGTTTGATGTCCTTCCCTCGGGGGGCTCTGTGACAGAGACTGCTGCAGAGTCCCAGTTAAAAGAGGAAAAATGACAGGGGCCATTTCTCTCTCTTCCTCTCTATGGCCCTTCAGAATGATGGCTGTGTGTGTGTCTATATGTATGTGTGTGTTAGAGAAAGAGAGAGAAGAAGAAGAGCATGAGACAGACAGAAAGAGCAGGAGAGAGGGAGCCCTCGGGGTCTAATAAATCAGGCCTTCATTGAACGGGAGGGTCCTAAAGGATCTTGCGTGGGAAGACAGGTGTCCATAGCATTCTGGGCCAGAGGTTGTGGTCAGACAGATCAGTCATCAAATACAACTCTCGCACACATAGACATACACAGCGCAGAGATTACCAGGAGACAAAACCCATTTCCTCCTCTCATACTTCATTACCATGTCACAGTCCTCTGATTCATATTTGGTTTCGTTTAAAATGTGAAATACTGCTGTGATCAAATAATGAGAGGGAATGGCAAGGCATGCTGCTTTAGTAAACAGTTTACCATTGATTATTCTGCCGCTTATTGTGTTTCACTGTGTTTCCCTTTCAGTTTATAAAAAGCGGGGCTGGCACCTTCGCACAGTGGAGGTGGCTCCTCAACCACATTTGCATAATAATAATTCAGAGGGTAGAGTTATGGAAATGCAGTAAAATATTGTTCTTTTATTTCTGCGGTATGCTGCAGTTTTCTGCTAAGACATACAGTTATTATACATGACAAATATGAATTAAAGGCAATAGTCTGAACTGAAATGAGGGTCTGCGAGCATCGGAGCACTCAGACGTTTTACACCGCCTTACTGCTGTTTGTGCATGAATAATATGCACACGAGAGCTCTATGCATATAAGGGGAAGGTATGTTTACATAAATGAAGCCTAAGAAATGAGGAACTGTATTGTCTTTTTTCTGGATAAAACCTGGACATTCATCTCACCATCATCTGTTCAAGCCATTTCCATGTGTGTGTGTGTGTGTGTGTGTACATGCCTCAGGGTTAGGGATAGGGGAATATTGCGTGCCTCTCTTCTCTGTCCTCCTTTTCACCCTTACAGATGCAGAAAAATGAAACTCTTACATGCCACAAATACACACAAACTGTACACACCCTAGCGTACACACACGTGCAGACAGTCAAAGAGTGAAGGGTCCCGCAGAGTTCATAAGCTTGTGAATAATAAAAGCAACGTACTGGACTGGGCCGGTTGTCTGCTATAAAAATGGCCTGTCTGTGACATGAATATGATTTTTTTTGCTGTGTGTGCATTTGCGTGTTCGTGCACATGCAGATGTGTGTGAGAGAGTGTGCTCGCTATGGTAACTAGATGAATTATTCACTGTTTACTGATGAGGAAGCATTTAGGTTCCCAGGAGTGGTGCTCAGAAGCAGGCCTCACCTCTCTCCTCTTGCCCTCTGTGTCTCTATCATTCTCCTTTCCTTCCCGATTTCCCACTCACCCACATCCACTCTCATCATCTCTCCATTACTGGAGCTGCTGGTTCTTCTGATGTCTTGTGGATAGGCAACGCAATGGGCAGAAAAAAAAGTTGTACATTTCTGCAAACCACGGACTTCGTGTAATCTCAATCTTGCTTCCATCACCAGGAGGTCGGTGGTCATACAGTATCAAGCACTTCTCACCAGAGTTCGCATCCTGAGTCATGAAAGTCTTTAGGTTAGGCCAACAAAAGTGTGTTGGTTAGAGTTAGTGGCTTGGACTAAATATCGCTACAGACACTGTGTGTCATTTTTTAAAACATCTTTGCAGGCTTTTCTGTTTTAAAGGGTCAAAATGTCTTCACCATATGTGAAAAAATTTACAGGTCTTAATTGCTTTTTTGTTTCCAATGTGTGGACAGATCATACCTACATCTACGTTAAAAAATCAGCACCTTCCAAGACCTTCTTGGTTGTCTACATCCATGATAACAGCCTGTACGTTGATTTCTACATAGAGGCCAGACTTTCTGTGAAGATCCTTGTGCTCGCTCTCGAGTGCCTCATTGCCTCTCTACAGCTGCACCCGTGTACAACACTATCTACTGTTACCGCAAACATGCAACAACAACTGACTCCCAGCACAACACAGACTCCATCACAAACTTCATGTAAGCATATGAGCCTGCACAAATGTTACATATTGTACTTTTAAACCAAGCCCAAGCCCCAACCAAGTGCTTTCAGTGCATTAACCTAATCATAAAAATCATCAGATATACATTTGAACATCATTTCTACTTCAGACGGTTGAAAAGCGGCATGAGACATTAAAACACTATAACATGGATACACCTATTGAGACTTGTTGATATAAAATGTATTTTTGGTTCAAAATGTTTTTTATGCATCCGTGTTTCTGCAAACAATGGATACAAAAAAAAAGTTTTATTTTGGCGACTGGGTTATGATAGCAGCTTTGGTGCAGAATTATGTTATAATTTGTTCTTTGCCTTTACTGTAGCTTTACTTGTGCAGATCTGAGAAAATCTCCATTACGATGAACAGTATAGGAACCTACTTGCAGCTATTAAGTAGAGGGATGTGATTCAGCACTTTGGTACTGACTGTTCTAAATTAGCATCATTTCACTCAGACATACAGATATACCCACACATATTACTAAAAGCAAAGTTTAATCTTTTTCTCACTCCCACTGAAATGGGTACCCACTAAAGCATACACAGATATTCACGTAGGCTTAAACACAGTTAATACACCCACTAATCAAGCTCCAATTACCAGAAGGAGGCTTTCACACCTGGGACCAAACTCCCTTCATCTAATTGGTCCACAGAGAAAATCGCTAAGCTGTTCACATCTGCAGTGATACGTACACACACATATGCACACACGCACACACTCATGTATGCACACACATAAGGTCTATCTGAGCCAATCAGTGCAGTGTTCCTTAGGCAATGTGCACAGTTCAATCCTTTCCTTTATCCATCCTTTATCCCCGGGTTCATCCCTCGCTTTCAGCTCCATCGGTCCCAATTACCACAGCCAGGGACCCCAATCCCTGGAACAGAACGTCTCCCACACACACTTTGTGTTGCTATGTGTTTATAGGACACTACATCACTCTAACTCAAACTACTCTCAACCCTCAATATTAATGATTTACATTAAGTGTACATTATTTTTGTCTCCATAAGGGAGCTGATGTCCCACAAGTGAAACACATTTATGTCCTCATAATGCTACACGCAAACAGAAATATCACTCACTTAAACCACAGACCAGCTTTCACCATAACAAAACCAGGGGGCTCAACCTTTTTTTTTTTTTGGCCTATTGGTATCTGTTCAACGTATGTGTCTATGTATGTGTGTTTTTGTGTATGCGTATTTGGAGTTGGAGTTGGGTGGTTTCCCATCCGGAGCAGCCGTTGTGCTGCTTATTAAACAAAGCCTGTCTAAAGCTGTCCTAATCCTTTCCCATAGCTATCCCTGACTACACATATAGACACAAACACATTTCTGCACAGTTGCCGTCCAGTGCTCAGCAACACATTCTGTCCTCTGTCAACTCCAGCAGATTCAGAGAGAGAGAGAGAGAGAGAGAGAGGTTAGGGAAGACTTAGCTATACACACATTTACACACTCACACACACATATAGTTCACAAGGTAGTTTCTTTAGGCTCTGGCGGCTAGGCGCCCATCTGGGACTGAAGATAACTCTCACTACCCTGTACCCAGCAGACTGCACAACATATATGTCTGTGTGTGTGAGGGTGTGCGTGTGTGTGTGTGTATTTTGAGGGGGATTATGTGTGCTCAGGACCCCTTGCACCCCCAGCAGCACCAAACTAGCACCCAAGACAGCCTTCACAGCATGAAAGTGCATCATCTGTTGAAAAGGGTTTTAGTGCTTTTGAAGAAAATTCATCTCATAATCACGGTAAAAGACACCTGCAGAGCTCTTTTGAATCAATTTTTAAAAAAACATTTGGTGCAAATTACTGATAACAGAGGTTAGCAAAATGCTGTCACAGTGTGAGTCCATCACTCAGCCTACCGATGCTCATTGCAGTTGTGGTAATAGTTTCAGGGGATTGGCCTGTTCAGCCTCAGTTCGACTGGTAAGCCACGTACCAAATGCACTATGCTCCATTATTATTTCTGAGCTGGATACAGCTATGCATGGCAGTCTTGAACAATGAAATATATAAAATAAAGAATTCAAATGTTGTGTACTGTTGCCAGTTGTGATACTTCTAAAACTTGTTTGTGTGAATACAATACAATGTGACTTTGATCAGAAATGAAGTACTTTAAAAAATAATTACCTCAAAATGTTTTGACACACTTAAGTCATTACTTATGGATATTACACACTACATCATGTACATACACTCAAAAAAGCAAAGGTGATTTGACAATGGCTGCGACTGTTTAAAGAGCTACTTCAGACACACGCATCCCAAACAATTTTAATGCATTTCAATGAAGAGTCCTCAACACGGACCCAGCTGCCAGAGACACATACACATGTATTACACACATTCAGACACACACTCAGAGCTGTCCCTTCAATAAGTGTGCAGCATGGCCACAAGCACCTCTTTGTTTCAAGACAAAGAGCAGGTCAAAATCATCATTAGTCTGACGCTGCGGGACTCACACCCCCACACACATACACACACACACACACACACACACACACACACACTGTCCTCACACTCTCACACACATATACACACACACACACACGCACACACACACTGTCCTCACACTCTCACACACAGATGCACACACTGTTCCACATCCTCATGCACATACACAGTTTTCCAGATGCTAATACTGTAGCCAGTAGGGGTTCTGGGCTCCACTGAGACAGAGAACCAATCATGAAAACACAGTAGGAAGAGCATCCCCTCTCTTTGGCATACACATGAGCACTTTTACCAAATAGAACAGTATACTGGATTTTTTTTTTTGAAGTAACAAAATAAAAAGTAGAGGCATGAAAAGCGTCAAAGAGAGAAAAACAATATGTACCCATCTATTGTTCAGCATGTTCAAAGCCACAAATGGGACTGTAACCTTGTCCTCATGAGTCAAGACATGAATCACTGTAAATTGTGTTTGTTCACACTAATTCAACCTTGGTGTGGTGTGAAACAGTGCAGTCAGCACCTATGACACACACACATATATGTGGTAACCTGACCTCTTTTCTCTAAACTCCTCTGCATTGACCCTTGCCTCAAAAAAGCTCTGACATCAGCCTCTAGAGTTCAGAATATTTAATAAAACCACTTTTTTCTGGTTAAAGTAAGAATATTAGAATGCCCTCTCCCCTTTTTTTTGGACTCTTCTACTGCTCCCTCGCTTTTATTGATTCATTTTAATTCAATACTATTCAGTCCAAAGGGGGATTTGTTGGGTAGAAAGTTTCAGGACACAGTGTTGCCAAAGCATCAAAATACACCACACAAAACAATTATTATTAGCAGTTATCAATGCACTTATAGCATCACCATATGCAGCGGGTAATAAGGCACTCTTATATTCAAAACCTGTCAGTTCAAGTCTTTTGTTTGCTTTGTCTGACGTTGTGGCAGAAAGAGCCAGAGCAACTTTTTCTTTTCATGCCTATAAAGGTGAATGTTTCATGTCTCATTCACTATTTTGTTATTCTATCTTTCCTTCTCTCTGCATGACTGCCTGCTGTAATCCCGGTCAGGTCGGGGGAATGTTCTGGTGTTGTTCTGGTGTCTGAGCTTGTATACACATGGCTCACTGGGAGAGCATAGGACAGGAGCTCAAACACATGCATGCAAAATGAGGTTGCGCTTCTATGGGCACCACAGAGCAGAGGATCAGGGCGGAGTGGAAAACCACAGGAGAAGAGTGATGACAAAGAGATGTTACACCTCTTCATCCCCCCTCCTCCTCCTCCTCCTCCTCCTCCTCCTCCTCCTCCTCCCTCAATACTGCTCCCCTCCCCCATCGTTCATTCCCAGGCATCAAGGTCGGACCGTGTTACAAATGAAGCACTGCTCCACCCCTCTCCTATACACACACACTCGCACAAACACACACGGACTGATAATAAATACCCACTGCTGTAACTCACTTCTCACTGTCACATCATTAATACTACTAGTGTCCACTGTGACATCATTAATAAGAGCTGGCCTGCTGACTCTTCCTTAATGGCTCCCTAAATATGACAGGCTTGACACATTGACCATGTTGTGGAGCCGTGTGTGTGTGGGTGTGTATACATGTCTGGCAAAGAGGCCTGTGCATACACTGCTGCCTGATTTACACAGACTGCTGTGTGCAGGGTGCAAGTAAATGTCAGCCAGAGCAGGCTCCCTGTCTTATTTTTTGACCAATTAGGGAATCAGTTCCTGTCCCAGTCTGAGACACATCCTCACACACCTTGACACAAACACAGGCCGAAGTGTACACACAAACACGCGCACACACAGGCGCTGTAGTTTCCTGTTTGATGGCCCACACTGAGTTGAAGATGGATTTTGAATAATTAGGGAGATAATTGCCCAGGCAGGGGAGAAAGGGAAGATCAATGGCTGATCTTTAAATGTGTTTGCCTGCGTTGGGAGGGGTGGAAGAGGAAGGGCAAATATACATATTGACTGTCTATATGTTCAGTTTAGGTGTTGCTGTATCAGATGGCAGAAATGTCATACAGAGGCCAAAAGGCCATGACTGTAGTAAACGAGTTGTATCATGAATAAGTAAGCTGCATCCTGACGTGTTGAAAAATCACTTAATGGCCTACATAATATATATACATGCCTAGATAGATGAAGAAGTACTATGCACATTAAAGGCAGTGCTACAGCAGACAAAGTGTTTCATCCAGGGTCTTTGTTCAGCATGACATCAGTAGAAATAGACTTCCTTTTCTTTGTTTGGCAGAGGGGAGAGATGGGAGAGAAAAAAGAGAGATGCGGGAGGAGGGGGGTGTAGTGTGGCAGGTCATACTGCACCTGCTAAGCAGTGGATGTATTTTCATGGCTTCTTTCCCTCGTTCCCTCTCTATCTCCCTCTCTGTCTCACACATAAACCACCCACACATGTCTTTGACAAAAGGTTGATCAGACTCTCTTGTTTTCTCATAAAACTTCTTCCAAATCTTTGTCTCTCTCACGCTCCCGCTGTTCTCCTTTGCTCCTCCTCTCCCCTCTTTCCTTCCTCCTCCTCCCTCAGACAAAGGTGAGCAGACGCATCGTACTCTGACAATCAGACTGGAGCTCAGAGCATGCATATAATTAACACACACACATTCATACATAGGCCCACAAAACACACTGACATACATGATGAGTTGCCTACACCTCCCATGGCAGCCAAACAATGAGCTCGACTGACATTCATCTCCATCATATTTATCTCCTGGCAGACTAAAAAAAACCCGGTCGCCCTGCTATCTCCGAGTTCTTTTCTTCTCATTTTCTGTGTGCCATGCATTTACATTTCAGTCCTTAAGCAGACGGCCCTATTCAAAGTCTCTGAATTTAGAATCATTAATTTAGTATCTAGGCTACCAACAAAGGCAAACAACTGGGACAGCATCACTGTCATCACTATTAATAGAAGTTCCTCTGCAGCGCATATTGTTAAGGGTTATTATAGTATGTGGAGCAGGCTCAGACAGAAGAAAGGAAGGAAGAGCCTAACAGAGGAAGAGAAGAGGGATAAGAGAAGTATTAAAGACAGAGGGGGCAGCTGTGGGTGTAATGCTGTAGCAGATAGGCAGTGGCAGGTCGAAGCCTGGATTCATCAGACACATCTCCATATGAAAGGAGCTCTGTGCCACTCTAAACACTACGTATGCATTTGTAATGCAGCTCAAACACTGGACTGGGAATTCATCCACCGATGCATGTAAGAGTGTGTGTGTGTGTTTAAGCAGGTGCTCAGAGGACAAATAATAATCAGTTTGAATTCAACTGGTCCTGTTTCCACCTGGCACACAACATATCCACCAGATCAAACACCGGATTTGAACAGGACGGGTCATTTTTTGAGGCATGTGTTGCAAATAACAAAAGAAACCGAGGTGTGATAAGTAGGTGTCCACCCCTCTAATTATAACAGCCTAACTCATGTTAAGCAGCGACATCGTGATGTCTAAATTGGCTTTTCGCAGCATAAAAGAGAAAATCTCCAGCAATGCAGGCCTGTCTGTCTGTCTTTGTGTCCCCCTGGCTGTGGGTTGATTCATGATCTCAGAGTGGAACGCTGCAGTTTACAGTAAAACTGGCAACTGACTGACAGTTTAAGTCAGAAACATGAAATATGTTCGGTTTCAGCACCTCTTGACAGACGACACCCTGGGGAAGGATAGTTAACTTTAATGGTTTGTTTACTTTGGAGACGTGTATGTGTGTGTATGCGAGGGCATTTGCCTATGAGTGTTTGTTTTGAAGTGTGGGGGCATAAAAATTGCAATGAGGCCGTGTGGGTTGATGACTTCACGCATAGTTAATTGGCCAACTTGGTTATTTCTGTGCAACACTTACTTCCATGGGCAGACCTACATCTAGCATACACAAATTTATATAAATACACACCTGCTCAGAGCTAAATCTAAACATACAATCTGCATGTGCCAGATGTTTTGCTTCTCCAACTAAGCCTTAATGCCCAGACAGGTATCTTCCACAAGTATGTGCACTGTAGAAAAGTGTTCAAAATCTGTAAATTTAAACAGCTGCCATGTAATCATCAGGTGCTTAAATGACAAGAAATACTGCTTTGTAAAAAATAAAAAAAATGTGCACAACCATACAGCCAAATAGCTCACTTCTACAGCTTCAAGAAGTGTTTTATGAATACAAGCATCCTCATGGGAAGCTTTATTCGTTCAGCTCCAAAGACTCACAGAAAAACAGTCTCTGTAAAATATCTGTGTTTTAAGCAGCACTTGCAGTTTCACTAGAAACTCTATCAGACTTGATGTGGAAACAGCCTTTTCAGCAGAGTAATATAATGTGCAGGCACGCCTGAAAAAACGGTAACCACACACAGTGACAAAAATGAGAAATAACACTATTATGCCTTCTCGGCAAAATACAGAGAACCGTAATGGAATAATCTGCTAAACACATTAACTAAACATTATATGGTCACAAGGTGGTTGATATGCTATTAACTACTACTGCTGTTGCTGAAGTATTACTGAAGCAGTGTAACCATCAGTGGGGGTTCTGCTGATGCATACATACACAAGTCCTCGAGGATATACACACAAATACACACACAAACAGTTTATTAGCTGGTTGTGTTTTTGCCTTTTTCTGTCCATAAACAAATCTGTCAGAACGACAGAGCACAACAGACTGGTAAATGCAGTTATCTTCCATCCACGGAGGAAATGACCTGCACCAGGCCATCTGTGTGATAGTGTGTATAAAAGTGTGTGTATTTTAGAGGCAGTAAGAACAGAATAGGGTGGAGATAAAGCAAAAGAGCAAGAGTGAGTTTTCCCGCTGATGCTCATACCTTATTTATGAAAGAGAAGAGAATCTGTGGAATAAAAGCTCTTTCAGACAACAAGCAAAAAGCGAGGAGAGTAAAAGTAAAAGAGAAAAGTAGGAGGAAAAAAAGCAACAAGGGTGAAAGTATACTCACTAAACTTGGCTTTTTGCTGTTTTATCTCTCTTCCCCCATCTTCCTTCCTCTTTTGTTTCCTTTCTTAAGGCTGTCACATGGAAGACAGCAATGCAAGGGAATTAAAGAGTAAGGCAGACAGAGGAAGACAAGCGATGTATAGGGAGAAAGGAAAGTAGACAATGGAAGATCTGGAGGAAAAGAAGCAGGAGAGGAAAAGGAGAGAGGTGATGAAGTGAGTCTGATCCACTCAGACTTTCTGACTGATATTCGAAAAGTAAACTGACACTAGATTAAATGTAGCTTTAGCTTTCAAGAATACTTGCAAAAGGAGAAGATGTACAATGGCGTATAAAGAAGGTAACACTGCATGCAAATGCAATGAAAAATACTTTCAAGTAAAGCTAAGTTCGTTCAGTTACAAAAAAAACTGAGAAGTGATAGATCTGTCTCCACCTCTAAGGTAATTCACGATACTTCAAAAAACACTGAGCCCAGTTTTCATGAAACATATATGAATGATGCAGCATTTAAAACAATAATGCTTATTTCAAAGTGTATTGCCTCTTTTCATACAGCAGTGATTAAAACACATAATGAATTAAATTCCCATTAGATTCCAGCAAAGATTTTTCCCTCACATAATGGAATTTTTAATTGCAGTAATTAGTCCCAAGTGGTTGCTGCTGGGCACATGTTTCCGATAAATGAGCTTATTAAGTAAATTTCATTAAACATTATTTCGCACATAGTTTTTTCACAACACAAAGACAAATCCAATCAAGTGATTTAGGTCAGATAATGTCCACATGCAACTTTAATTTAGAAAACCTTCAAAAAGCTTAAAAAACGTAAAAACCATGAACCTGAGAGCACCTTTCTGCTTTACTAATCAACAAAATACAACAACGAGTGCCTGTAGCAGTAAATAAAGAACTTGTTTGCACACGGGTGGCAAATAAACTGTTTTGCTCAAAGCTGTGAGGACCATTTTTCCATCTCAACACACTGAGTGCAATAAACGTGTTTCTGGAGCGCAGCGAGAGTGTGTCTGTGAGGTCAATCCCATAAAAGCGCACCAGTAGGTGCCTGCTACAGTACATCACACAGAATTACACATTCAATCACACACACGTACACATAAATACACACACACACACATGCATGGTTGAGCTGATACATCCAGACGTCTGACTCCAGAGCTCAGAGTCTCTAAGTGCTGCTTGTTTCCTTAAATCACCTCTGAGGGAGAAAGACGGCAAGGGTTTTGCTATTATTTCCTTGCTTTTGTGATAATTCAGATTGTGTTGTTTGAGTCATAACCATTTCATATATTTACATCTTTCGCATAATCACAGAGGTAGGATAGTTGATGCAGGAGCTCCACACTCACACTCTCCAGATGTCTGTCTGATTAAGATGATATATGTTATTCTGGTTACCTCTGCCAGGGGGGTCTGGTGAATATTTCACTACAAACCCTCTGATTGGCTGGCCCCTGGGTGACCTGGAGATGCTGGCAGACTTGTGAAGTCAAACATGATTGCGAGTGGAGAGCTGCACATGATGCTCCGGCGTTAACATTTGCATTGCGTCACCTGCAGATGTGCAATAAAGTGGGGCAAGTGCTTTACTGTCATTGTTTGGGAAAACTGTGTGATAGATGTGAACGTGCAGCTTCTGTCTCACCTCTCTAGTGTCCCGAGTTTTTGTGCTTTCTAGAAATCCATTAGCTTCTCTGAAATGCTGTTTCTCTGCTGCTTCCTGCACATCTTCAGCTCTCAGCTCTCAGCCCTCACCTACACCTATACACTACAAAATAGGCTTGTGCGATATGACAATATATTGTATATTGTGTGGTGATAGAAAATTGTTGATCGCTTTATATTTCACTCTACCGTTTATATCGTTCTACCGCAAATTTCACTCTTCATAGAGAATGGGCAAATTCATCATGGCGCATTGCATTGTGGGTAACTGTGGCCATACAAAAGGTCTCTATAGTTACCATTGGACGCACACAGTGATAGTAAACAGTAGTTACTAAAGTGGTAATATTTCACTCTATCACAGAAATTTGCATGAAGGCAAAACAAACAAACACGGATAAGAGTGAACATGACACACATGATTTAAAAAAATCTATATTATATCATGATATGAAATTACATCTACCATGAAGATTCTGACTGTATCTCACACCACTTCTACTAAACATAAACCAGTTAGTACACTGTAATGTAATGGAAAGTTCATCATTCATGTAATTCATATTACTCATGATTCATATTTACCCACTTTCATGTATCATGTCGCCTTTGTACCACTTCACGGATCTGAGTTAAGATTACTTCTATCAGAGAGTTCAACTTGTTATGCTGACAGAATGTCCTGCTACACGGAGACATCATGATCAATCAAATGATCACAATGATGATGATTAGCTGACTTATTTTAGATTGTCTTCTGTCTGAGTGCGTCTGATATATATTCATCTGACCTGTATATATACGTATGCACATTGCAATAAAATACCTGAAAGACATCCTGCTCATTGTGATTTCATTTTATTGACGCACTCATTTTCAATATGTTACCTTTATGTGCAAATGCAACATCAAGGTGGACATTTATTTTAACTTCCTGGAAGGAGGCCAAAGATTGATTTTTTTCAAATGCTGACAGGAAGCTTTCTGTAGCATCTGCCAAACCAAAGGCCATCAATAAATTGCAGTAGATTTATCAACGAATATCTGACAACTCAGACACAAATGTCAGGCAAGAAGAGGTGGCAATGAATAACCTCAATGTGTCATTTCAAACAACATCATTATCACTACCAATATAATATAGCAGCCTTTTATAAGAAGAGTGACATGAATTGTGTGTGCGTGCATGAATGATGGCCTTGGCAGTTCATGGTGCTTTTTAATACAGAGCAGAAATAGGACATTATGTTTTTCCACTTTTGTGCCCATGCCAAGAATGAATTTATTCCTCTGTCATAAAACATAAATAGCACAGAAATACACATCCAACCAAGATCTAAAATGCCAAAATAATATAGGATAAAAGGATTTGAAGTGAAGAACATCACATCAAAGCAGATGAACGTATTACAATATAGTAAACCTGTGCATCATCTCACTTGTATTTGTTGTTCTCAGACTGGCTGCTCTTTGAAACTGATGCAGCAACAGCAGGTTTTATAATGCATAAGAAACAGGGTATTCAGGATGATGATTGCTAAATTACTGATGATGATTGTGTTGCATAGAGGAGTTGAATATGCAGAGAGAGAAAAAAACACTGCAGCATTTTTGATTGCACTGTTTCTGGAAAGTACATAGTAGAAACAACTGAAAATCCACTTATCGCCAAAGAAAAACATGGACTGCCACTTCCAGCTCAGTTAAGGGCCACATCACTGTGTTGCTATGGATCATTGTTAGTTAGCTCTGAAGTTGCTGCAATGTGAGTTTGAAGTTTTCTGACAAAGCTGAAAAATGATTATGAAAATGTCAGATGACTGCGAATCTTCTGCACCTCCATATTCTGAGGCATAATTATCATAATCCAGCTGCCAGAAAATATCTATCTACTGTACTTTTGTGTGATACATATAATGTCGATGTTTCTGAAATGTTTCCAATACGCTACTTTTTTTGTGTGTGTGTGTATGTGTGTGTGTATATACATCTGTCGGATATTACGCTCATATGTAATTATTATTATTGGCATTTCTGCATTATTTGATAGTACTAGTGGAGATAGACAGGAGGGGACGGGGAGAGAGAGGGGATGACATGTAGCAAAGGAACTGAATCGAACTCCGGTGATTATTAAATCCTCAACGTATGTGGTACGTGCTCCACAAGGTGAGCCATCGGTGCACCGCACGTAACTATGAATAATCATGTAATGACAATTTGTATGGTTTAGGCACTGACAGTACTTGGTTAGGGTCAGAGAATGATACGAGGGCTTGGTTTAATCTGGAAAAAGTCAGCAAAGCTCTGATAAAACATCACTCACTCACAACCCATTCTGACCTTAACTAAAGCATTTTCATTCCCTATGGGAGTTGGGCTGCAAACTCCAGTCACTGGTGTCAAATTCCTGGATTTTGTACATCCGCCATTCACCCCAACCAACTCCTGCTTATTGAGGATATGTAACACATTTAAAAATGTCTATATGAGATATATTTTTAACTCTTTGGCATTATACATGCCAGCACCTTTTAGAAACGTACAATGGCAACAGTTTTTCCTTGTGACAGAGGTGATAAAAACCAGCCTGTGGCTTTACGGCTCTACAGGTAGGCATCTTTATCCATACATACAACCAGCATCCACCTGTAAAACCATGTGAGCATCTGACAATTCATTCATCCATACATACATAAACATTCATAATATCGGTCCATCTATCCGGCCAGTGAGCTGGTTTCCCCTGGGAGAGGCTCAGCTGCCTCCACCAGCCTTCAGACATGTTTTAATGGTGAGCGTGAACTATAGGCTCCTCTGTCTCTCCTGAGATGCTCACACACACATCAAATACTGCATAAAATTGTGTGCATAATGGCAGTGGTGACCTCACCAATGCCTCTGTCACATTTTATTTTTCTCCAAGCATCCCCCTTTCTGTTAATATTTATACTGCATTTATTTATTCAAGCAGTCATTTCTACTTCCACAATAAACCTCTCTTTTGGTCCTTTTCATATAACTCCCTGTAAACCCCATTTATTTTTTCTTCATGCCGCAATCTTCATCTTCTTTTGTGTTTGTTATGTCTGTGCATTTGAGTTTTTACTCAGCCCCCAGCCGGTCTTTCCTTCTGGCTTTCACTTCTTCTTCCTCGCCACCGTCTCCTCTTTCAAGTCCATCATTTTCTCCTGGTAATGCCATACTGCACTAACTGTCTTGGAATGGATGTGTGTCAGTGTGGCAGGAGTGCGTCGGATGTTGGATGTAAGTGGAAAAGGGAGAAGTTAACTGTGATCAGCACAGATGGAAGGACACCTGCTCCGTAATAGCATTTTCAAATCCTCCCTCTCGCTTTCTTTCATGCCCTCTTGCAAGTGCACAAACCCACAGATGCACAGAAACACACAGTTACTTCAGAGAGGCAAACCTGGGCAACACATGAAGGGAATCCTCCTCCTCCCATGGTGCAATGGAGGCCGAGTGACGGATGGGATGGGGAGAAATGGGAGTAAGATAAAACAGCAATATGGAGGTATGTAACCAGGTCCAAAGGAGCGACGAGGAGAGTCACAGATAAAGAGACCAAGAGGCTGACAGACAGGGAGATGTTGACACCTTTGCCAAGTGAAATTTAGTTGTGATAAATCCAGCAGAGTGGCCTTATCTGTGTCGAGTCGTGTGTTTGCCTGTGGTGAGAGGCTGTCCTGTGAGGCTTTACAGATACAGGGCAGACAGACAGACATGAATTTGGACCATCTGAGGGCCTTTGTCTGGACCTGCTCTAATTTGTGTGAAGCTCCATTAAAGGCCCACTAGGTAGGCCTATTTATTTTAATGATTAAGAAGAGACTTCAGACTGAATAACCTTGAATATGATACAGCCATGAGCCTTTTATTAAATATTTGACTAATGAGGAACAGAAACCCAAACCCCATTGGACAGAATTTTCCAGAGGACGCACCACATGCTAGAAGCTGATGCTCCACATCTAACCTTAATTAAAATCAAAGCGAGTGATTGTTCAGCAGCAGCTTTCATTGTTACAGAGCTAATATTTGAAATCAGCTGATTGGGTTTTAAGGGAAGAAATCCGTCCATATGTTGTTAAATAGAAATAGAAATCAACCAGTACATTTGTTCATAAGGCCTTAGAGAGTGGCTGATATGTTTTTTTAATTCTCTCACTGTCTTATTATGTGAACTGAATTGATAGGATGTTTGTGTAGAGCTTTGTGTTAACAAAAATCATCACAAGAAAAATGAATTCATAGACTACTAAAAATGAAAGGTTTTACCAGGTCATTTCAGCTAGAAATGTGCAAATGCACTCCAAAATATTGAAGCCTGGCTAACCTGACCTTACAATAAATAACAGACATTATAGACATGAATGGCTATAGGTTTTTTACATTTCAGCAGCTAAGAAAACCCTGATTCAGTTATTACACAGAAACTACTACAAGTGTCTCCAGGTAACAAGTCACACCATTAAACATACATAAGGGAGGATGAAGTTCAGCATTATAATATAGTGATTACCAATTTTGAATTTTCTTTATCCCATGAATTGTATTGTCAGCAGGTTTCCGTATTGTTACCAATTATTTCCTCATTATTATCTTTTGTTTTTGGACCATTATTACCCTTTTAAACAAATTTCAGACTAATATTGTTAATAACAAGCTATTCTAATCTGGTTATTACATAGCATTGCTTGACTATTACCTCTTTATTATCAAACTGTTTCCCCACTGTTACCATGTTAATACCAAACTTCTGCTATTCAAAACAAGCTAATATTCAAAATTTGCATTTATTTTGACTGGAGAAAATATGACAGTCAATGTGAGTTTCCACAGTGAAAATAACAAAGACTCAGAGGAGGAAGTGTGTCGAATTTTAAAAACAAAACTTAGAAAAGGCTGGACTGTACAGCCCAGCAGGCAAAAACACAGCAAAGCCCATTACCAGGAGTTCAAATGAGGTTTCTTACACCATGCATGTCAATGAGGAGAGGTTGAAGCCCAAGTGTGTCAGAAAACACACAGATACTGAAACTCACAATGTATGTGCATCCAGAAATAGCAAATAAAAAGGCCACACACACACACACACACACACATAAAAAAATCACATAAATCATAAATAGCACATATCACTTTTCCATTCCGTTCACTCATGAGCAGATTCACAATATCATAGCCTACAGGTGTTATTAACATTTCAAACATGTAAAATTATTCAAATACGCTGCCACAATGTGGGGGCAAGCAGTTCTGCTCATTTAACACACTCCTCCAGCAGCTCATTTTCTCATCTGTCAATGTTCCACTGCTTTACGAAAACAAACATCTTGTCAACATCATGCACTCTCACATTTACATTGACACAGATGCAAACACGGCAGGGTGAGAAGGACAAAAAATAGCACAGCTAATGCTGCTCAGGAAAACCAATTTGTGGAGAAAAACACACACATAGACATCTCACATATGAAATATGGTATCAATGAACATTTTCTGCTCCCATCATCTTTCCTGACCTTCTTGGATAGACTGTCCAGCCTTGTGCCCAGCCAAACCAATCTGTTCTTATTTCATTTCATACCAATCAATTCTTTTGCTTGGGTGAACTGACCATAGTGTGTGTGTGCTTGTGAGTGTGTGAGTGTGTCCATCACACTCCTGTGGAGGTCTGCGCAGGGCCTCCGAATATGAGGTAATCAATCACATCATACTGCCATAGATTAGAGTCACATTGATCTGGTCTCAGCTCTGACAAACAGCCAGGAATACATCCACCTGGACAGCACACATACACACACACACACACACAGAATCTCTTCTCTCGCAGCATTTCTACGACTCCACACAGCAACCCCCTCCCGAGAGTGTACACTACCACATACACACATACCAAGAATATTTACTGAGAACCGCAGTCTCACATAGAGCAGTCCCTGTGCAGTAAACATCCAAGGTGGGATGACTTTCCCCGTGGGTGGCTGTTCATTTGTATGCTCCTGTTCACTGTCCATCACCTCCGTTGCCCCCTTACGCGAAAGCAAACACTCACTGCCACAGTTTGACACTCACATCATGCTCAACAGGCTCAGGAAAGTCATACATACTTCTATATGTGTGCCTTCTTTTCATTGCCTACAAGCATTTATTTCATTTATTAATGCTGTGTATCTGTAGCGTCCCAATCAATGGTCGCTGGTGTGATGAAGGTCCTTGCCTGAGGGGAAAGAGAGCAAATTGAGCAGGCTCTGAGATGTGCAACGTTCACAGAATTATTAAGTCTGAGCTCAAGCCTACAGTGTGTGTGTGTGTTGTATGTAATAGGTGATTATTAGAACTGCATCTGCAGTGAAGGGGTCAGAGTGTAATCCAGGTATTGTTTGCAGATCTCTAAGCTGTCTACCCTTCAATGCAGCCTGGAGGAAATCAAAGCCCTGAAGATCTAAAATGTGTGAGTGTGTCTATGTGTGTTTAGGTGACAAGGCATCTTCACCTGTCTGCTACAGAGCAGAGACAGAAATACACAGTATGTACCTGCTGAAGCATTTCCACCACCACCTGGCTTTCTGATCCAAATTTCATTTAACAATAATTGATTCGATGTTTGTATTCTGAGTAAGATTACCTGCAAATGTATTCTTCAAAATGAGAAAATCACGCAATAAGATCTTAAGTGGTTACACACATTAGATAATTATTTGCAAGCAAAACAAACAATATCTAGATCTTACAGCAGACAAAATGACACAGCATTTTACACCACGGCTGTACAGTGAATCTGAAACATTTATTTGGCAGAGTGTAGTTTGCTTCACTTTGCTGTAGACATCAGTTCAGACTGCAGTGAGTTGGTACTTTCCAAGGACAGAATAAGCTTGTTTAAGAATAACACAGTTTTCCCCTTTTCATTACAGATTGTATATGTGCCTACGTTTCTCTTATTACTTATTTGTATTCATACTGAAGCCTGAATTACACTTGATGTGTCCCAGTGAGGAACAGCTGAATGGTATGAGACCTCCAGAGACAGTCAGATGGAGCAGTGACCAATGATGTTCTACTGGAGGCAGAAGGGTTGACCAATGACAGAGCGGGACTGATTGGAGGTGATTTACGTTCCTGACATCTTTAACCAAATTACCCGGCATCCTTTGCGGATTGGTTATTGCTATGCGCTATCTTGAAGCTTGTGTGTAAAGCGTGTGTGTGTGTTTGTGTCTTATTTCACTTCTCCCTGAGCCAGTGGTGGAAGAAATATTCAGATATTGTACTTACTGTGTGGTGCCAATACCACACTGTGAAAATACGCCACTTCAAGTAAAAGTTCAGCCTTCAAAACCATAGTAAAAGTAAGTATGTAAACATTATCAATAAAATGTACATAATGAATGAAAAGTAAAAGCAATCATTGTGCAGTAAAATGGTTCCTGTCAGTGTTTTAATATTGATACTGATTCATGTTACTGCTGTATTAATGTTTGTGTTGCATTTTATTGCTGTAGAAATACAGAAATATATGGTTGAGCTCATTTTAACTCATTTTAACCTATATACTGTTGGCTAGTTTAATGCATCATACTCTATAAGATCATCATATGTTTATAGCGTCGCTGTCCTGTGAGAACCACATATCTCGATGAAGTCAACTTTTCATGAGCTCAGAAAAACAGTCCCGTTTTCCCCTTTGTGACAATGCATTTTTCAGCGAATCCAAGAAGGTTTTTAAAGTGTTTAGAATGGATTTTGGTTAAGGAGGAGGAGAATTTTCTCAACCCCATAAACCAACACTTAATCCTCCCGTTTAGTAGGGCACAAACATGCACAATCAACACATTTGGACATGAAGGGGATAAAAAACTAATCTGAAAAGTAACTAAACTGTCCGACAAATGTAGTGGAGTAAAAAATGCCTCTGTGATGTAGTGGAATCAGTAGCAAAAAATGGAAATACTCAAGTAAAGTACAAGTGCCTCAAATTTGTACTTACGTACTTAGTTGTATTCTACCACTGCCTAGAAGCAACAGCTCATGCAGAACTGGAGGAAGAATTACGAGAAAACAAGTGAGATTCAAAAACTACCAGACAGGAAAGCATCTGTTTTTCAGATTTTCTATAATAGTCTGATATCTCTGGCAGTTATCATGCTCACTGACCTGCAGGCGAAGCTTAGACAACATGTTCAGGGTTTTATGAAGTAATCTCATTGATCGCTCGCCAAGACTGCTGTCAGGACATCCAAGAGATTTTCCCAGTATTTGTTTGAATTTATGAGCAACTAGCATGCTTGTGTTTGCATGATCTACCAGGGAAAAACAATTTCACACAACATACCTTTGTTTTAACAGTCTGAAGTCTAATAAGTACCGATCTATAGATACTAGCTGTAATATAAAAACAGTCTCGATTCACAGTTTGATTGGCTGGCTTTCTGGTGGCTAATACGGATGTAGCTGGAGGAAGTCTCACTGAAGAGTCAGAGCAACAATCTTCTCCTTTGAAAATAACATGCTGCTACATCATCAAGCAATCGCTTGACAAATTGCCAATGAAGAATGCATATAACACATAGAGCATGTAAGGATTTTTTATGCTACACTCTGAGATGCATCTCAACTGAGGCCAGCACAATTTCTATTAAAGCTAACAGGCTCATCTGACTGGAAGTCTGCATGATCCATCAGTTCATTTTAGCCACTCTGCTCTCTCAGCTCTGCTCTTAAAGACAGATAGTGGGAGACTGTCTCATTTCACGCTTGCAGGAGTAAATGTTATTAAACTAGACACACAGATGCACTCAAATGTGCACACATTCAAACACACACATGCACACAGACAAGATGTAGCTGCTATCTGATGCCCTGAACAACAGCAACCTCTGAGATAAAGAGCAGCTTTCCTGTTCCTGTGATACACAGCCATGGTTAGCCTCCAGATGATATGTGTGTGGGCGGCTGCACCTTTGTGTGTGAGTACACATTTGCACCTGCACTGTGACTGATGCAGGACCTGTCCCTCAGTGATCCCATTACAAGAGTCTGACAAGCGAGGGTTGTATGTGTGTGTGCGTGATGGAGAGGATCATCTCAGAACTGCTGTTAGTTAGCAGCGTTCTCTATCACTGTGGCATGTTATTATCTGGCTACGGCCGATGTTACATCACTCATACTCACGCATACACATACGCATGCACATAACGCACACACAGTCACACACAAAAAAATAAATGTTTACTGATAAACATACATTTAATACTGATTCTAATCAGGGGATTTTCATTAGTCCCAACCTCAAACCACCAAACATCAAAGCTGCCCTTTGTTTAAGACACGGTGAGATCAATTCTAAAAATCTTGTGTGGTGAATGTTTTAACATAAATATATTATATTGCTCATACAGTAGTTAATAGGACTCTCTCAGCCTTTATTTTATGATTATTCTTAGTCTACATTTTCTATTTTCTTCACAGGAGTTGTCGCAAACCCCATTTCACTGTCATTGTACATTTATGCATGTGATGAATAAATATCTTGAATCTTGAATGAAGATCTTGAATCTTGAAGGTTTGGGGGGTTCGGGGAATGTCCCACTGAAGCTAATGGATGTCTGGCTCACTTGTCTATAACAGACCCCTGCCAACATTATTGATGTAAGAAACATGTATCTTCTAGATTAAAATGACAAAAAAAAAAAAAAACAGCCAGTAAGAGTCACACAGACTGTGGCATTCAGTGCACATACTGTCCTGCCAACTCGTCTTTATCTCTATGCAAACCTGCCCTCCCGGTACCTTGTTATTTCTGTGCAGCTCCAACCTACCAGCCTTTAAAAGTGAAACACTCCAGCCAGTCTCAGACCAGACTGTAAGACAGTAAATGATACATGATTTGAACTTATACACTCAAACACACATTCATGAAATACAAATGTACATGAATTACAATAAAATCCAATAAAGCATGGAGTTAAAACAAATTTTGTATAATCAGTTCTCTATCCATGTATATGATTCATACACTACTTTATGTATGTGATTATGCGACTTGTTTACAGCACACATTTACATTTTTAGTGGTAAAACCAGTAAGGTGAAAAATTCCACTTGAAGCAAACAGTTCAGACCAAAATATCCTCTCTGTAAAACCCAGACTTAAAAGTTGAGAGTTGTAAAATTCAATTCATTTACTTTGTCATTATCTGGTTTTGTCATTATCTGTCAGCATCTCAGTGTGCAAGAGTGGATGCTCTGGGCTTTATCTACATTCAAATTGTAACACATATACTCTAAGGAGCTGAGGCTTCTGAAGAGAAGGGAAAAATAAACATATTAGAGGCACCTGTTTCTCAGGAGGTATCAGCTGGGTTTAAAGCAGGTTATGCCTTGCCTCCTCCTTTTTCTCTTCAGGCCAGCATATTATTTTTAGGAGACTTACAACAGAAGAGGCAGAGTAAGTAGATCTCCTCTCCTCTGCTCTAATCTAATCACATTTGATGTTTCCAAACACATAGCAGCTGGCTAAAGGCACAGAGACGATACCCTCGAAACAATGCCCATGCTTGTTGCTGCAGACTTCCCTAAGCTTCTCCAATTCCTGCCTCAATTTAGCTTTCTCAACTTGAAGCTTTTCACTGGAAAACAACAAGAAAGCAATTTAATGGCCTGACGTGTGTGTGTGTGTGTGTGTGTGTGTGTGTGTGTGTGTGTGTGTGTGTGAGTGTGTGTGTGTGTGTGTGTGGGTGGGTGCGTGAGTGTGTGTGGGTGTGTGTGTGTGTGAGTG